>BQNB010136643.1:0-13140 GCA_026074375.1 Tanacetum coccineum
GATTGACCAATGGGAGCCTTGGATGACGTATAACTATGCCAGCTTGGATATTGGTGCTTGAATTACTAAGCCACGTCCTTAATTTAGATTTGCCCTTTGATTTGACGTGAGGTAAAACTGAAGAAGAAGATAAACAGTAACAATATTTCCCGCGTTATAAAAGTATAAAGGGTGAGAGTGTGTTTGATATTTTGACCCGGGTACAAATCGTTTGACTTTGGGCCTATACAAAGGGTTTTGGGTTAAAAGAAGTGAGCCACTGTATGTTGGGTTTTTATAACAAGATAACGAGTGTTAATTCTTTATAATAGAAAGTTAACACCGTTAGGGCTTTAAGGGTTATTTGTGAATAATGTTTAACAATGAGGGGTTGTTTTGGGAATTTTTGGGTTTTGTCATTTAGTGAGTTGACTTTGGTTGACTAAGGGTTGACTGGAGTTGACTTTTGACCTTTCTTACTATCAAATCCTCGGCTCTTGTACACTCTTTCCTTTCCCGTGTCCGTGTTTGTCCGGTTTTGACCGTTTTCTTGCGATATTTGCATTATCCGTACCTACACAATCACAAAGACAAAACAAGCAATATACAAGTATTTAAAGCACATTTTTATCTTTTTAGGGACATTTTTGATATAAAAAGGATATGTGTTTTCACACATATCAGTACTTAGAAGAAAAGAGGATAGATCACTAATTAACACTTCGTTTCTTGACGAATACGGGTGTTCTTCTCTTGCACTTGAATGAAAGGGAAGAGATGAGGGAGAAGAGATTAGATCACTTGAAACAAGATCTAAGTATGTTAGTGATCAAGAGTTTTAGTGAGAGAAAGAAGGTTTAGAGAGAGAAATAAAAAACTGAAAAATTTCGTGCAAAGAGGAATGTTTTTCTGCTGGGAATTGAGCAGTATTTATAGGCAGGGAATCCCAACGGTCATCTGGTGGCGGTCCCGGCGGTCCCTTATATATAAGAGGGCCGCCAGACCTATAAGGGGGCTGCCACTAGACTCTGCTCCCTTTTTTGTCTTTTTGTGGTGAAGGTTGTATCTGTTATGGAACCTTCCATTTTTGGGGGAAAATTTGAATTTCAAATTTTAAGTTTTTAATAAAACTTTTCTTTTAATTAGAAAATATTTTGTAAATGTATTTTTGAGAAAATAATTTTGTAGAATTAAAAGTGAGGATTAAAAGAAAAATATTTTCTTGATCACTAATCATACTTAATTATTTTGTTTGTTCATACCTTAAGTGATCACTAATCTTAGAAATGGAATTTTACATTTGATAATTTGTAAACGTTTATTTTTATTGTAAACGTTTTTACATTTTGTTATTATTAAAACGTTGAGAGGTCGAAAAATATAAATAACGTTTTTAGACATTATTTGTATTAACAACAAGTAATTGACAGTTCATGATAATGGGCTCAGAGGGTTATCGCTACTCAGGCAAACACGTAATCGTTGAAATGTACACTTGCGTCCAATTTGTAAAACATGCATATGTTTCTCACCCCAAAACTTGTAAATCATTATAAATATAAAACGTGGGGCTATGAACTCACCTCGAGTGAATGGATAACAAAGTATATCGGATGCGTGAAACACGTCACGTATGTGTCCGAGTGCAACCTAATTAATTATAGGTCGTATGAGTACTAAGTACTTTGAATAACTAATACCGTATATAATTTTATATAGCTACATCACCATCTAATTGTATTAGTGAAATAATATTTATAAAGTAAAAATGTTTATAAATATCACTTTAGTAAAAACGTCGTAACTTTCTCGTTTTAAGTCCGTTTTATACGTTTTTTATGTCCACGCTTTTGTATTAAAAAGATATATCAAAATATTACATTTTATTATTTTTAAGTCCTCTGATGAACAGTACTTTTTACTGTTCATGCACTTTTATAAATTTAATTATCGTAATCTCGTAAAAGTCGTATCTTATTCGTTTTAACTTTGATTTTAGTGATTCTTTCGAGCACGTCTTTATTATTAAAAATTCTATCTAACTAACATATTTTCCAAAAAGTTTCTGATGTGAACAGTAATTTGTTTTTAAAAAATTATTTTTATAAGAGTATTTATTATCGTAAACATGAAAAATCCATAACTCCTTCGTTATTGATCAAATAATTATGATTCATAATGTTTTGGAATCCTAAAAATATGTACTTTCTATGAAAAATAATTATATATTTTTATCATAAGTGGAAATAATAAGTTTTTATAAAATCTTTTATTATCGTAAAACTTGCAAATGGCTTATCTTCTTAGTTATAGCTCGGATTTTCGAGTTCTCTATATGTCTACAATCGTCATGACATATAGTATTTTATAACAACATAAAGTAATACCTTATTTTCGAATTAAAAACAGTAGGTTTGGATAATTAGGCTTAAATGTTTATAAAACTTGTTTTTATAAGTTTTTAGCTTAGTAAGTTTGTTACAATTCCTCTACAACAATTTATACCATAAGTATTATATACTTTAGGTCCTTTAGTCCATCATTTGTCCAAGAATATCAAGTCCCTTCATTTGTTCATTTACAAACTTTAATAAGTAAGTCTTTAAACCATTAATTTATATATACTTTTATAAATTAATCCACACTTATATAATGTATATACTTCTATTACAATATGTTCTTAACATCAACATAACATATGACAAAGTATATCAAACCATGATCAAGAGTAAAAATCTATTTTACATGTTAATAGGTTTCCAAGATGGTGATTTACTATATAAACATCATATACACATAAAATCACAAATGTAAAGAGTGTAGGGTTTTTAGATAACCTTAGGATGAAGTATGATGAAGAGTAACAAGATTTAAACCCTAGTTTAGATATAAAACCCAAGCTTCCAATACTAAGAAACTCTAAATTCCAATGAAACCCTAATCTTAAACCTTCTTGATTAAACCATTATAAATGCTAAACCAAGCCTTCAATACATCTTAGAATACCTTTGATATGATGCTAAAACACTTGTATACTTGGTAAATAAAATTGTATGGATTGTATAAGGATGTTTGTGTTTGGCCGTGAGCTAGAGGGAGAGAAACAAAGAGAACGTGTGAAATTTTGCTTAAGAAAATGCAGTGTGTGATATCTCTTACTAGTTATACATGTATATATACTACAAGACTAGTTCAAGTTCCTATTAGAAGACCAAGACCAAGGGAAACATAGGGAGGGAAATAAAGAAGAATTTTGGTCAAGTTAACTAGTCATGTACTTAGGTTTAATGAGTTATAAGTTGTACATGGTACTAGTTGGTTTATTGTGTGCTAAATGTCCCATTGGGACTACATTCTATCCGAAATTAGGGGGAGGTGGCTAAGAAATATCTTTGATATTTTATGGATAAATACTTGTAGTCTTGAAGTTTTAGGATGTAGTGTAAGTATATAAAGAGTATACTTGTAAAGTCGGATGATTTCATTCCAAGATCTCATGTCATGACGAAGTTCTTCCTTGAGGATTTTGTTTGGAAAAATGGTTTGTCCAGTTGTTGTGATTGATTGGATGATTTCCTTTGGTGTTGGAATGTGTGTTTGATAAGGTGTGTTTGACTCTTGATTAGTTTTCAAAGAGTCGAGAGAGGGTTCTTCAGAGTAAGAACATTCTCCTTCACATGGAATGGAGAGAATTGAGGCAAATGACTCGAGCGAGAACTTAAATGTTCTTTTCAATGCCCAAAATGTTAAGAAGAAGTTTAGATTGTCATCTTTGGTGATTTCTATTGAGGAATAAAATTCAAGTAGAAATCTTGGACAAATTTCTTCATGGAGTTCATATATTTTCAATATTTTGATGACTGAAAAGGGTGTGGTATACTTATCAGTATTTTGTGGATTCAGGAAGATATAGGAGACCTTAATAGATTGACCTACATTCAAGGTTTCGAATGATGGGTTTTAGGATATCAGAATATTGTTTCTCATTTGTGATTGTTCGGACGTATGCTTTTGTGCTTTCCGTAATTAATTTCCAAAAAGCCATTTCACCTAAATTAGAAAAGATAATCTTTAGTGTGGTTCCTTCATTACCACAAGATGCTAGTGTGTACATTTATGCAACCAAATGTGGAATAAAGAGTACTCGATCTAAACTAATCCCATGAGTTACCCACAACGACTCTTAATTTGATTTCTTACTCAATCCAAACAGTCGAAAAATAATAATGAATTTTGTATCTCGAAATTTGTTAATTGTGATCATTATGCATGTGTTTGAAAATGTTTTTAGATTGTATTAACAATGCATAACAACAATTTTATTTTGTTCCTAACGTGAGTGATTTGAAGATGAAATTGGGGGTTTTGGTTCAAAATTAATTTTTAGACAATCTCACCAATGTATGCGAATCCTATGTCTACGGGAAGCATATTAGTTATAATTGTTATTTTAGTAGTCCTAATTATAACAAAAATAGAATAGTAAAATGCGGAAAATCCCAATTTCCAATTTTGTTGATCATCATGAATCCCTAGACTCAATATTGAAGGACAAATTGATGAAATGACTTACAATTAGATGATTTTATGATGTTGTGTATGATTGTAGGGTGTTGATTTTATATGCATTTTTGTGTTTTATTGGGTGATTTGAGTTTTTTTTAGTGGTTGTGTATGTGTTCGTCATTTGCAGATGAGGAAGGGGTGTGTTTGGTTTGTGAATGATTTTTTTTTAGTTTAAGTGTAAAAGTGGAGTCCTGCTATATGGCGGTCCCTTATTGCATGGGTTCCTAAATATATTGGGGGCAGCCTATGTAAGGGGGCGACCTCGTAAGGGTTTTTGACTCAGTTTTGAATGAAAATTTTACAAAAAATAGTGACATCTTTATTTGAATTTCGCGAATTAAAAAATGCTTAAAGTACTTCGGTTGAAGTATTCAAGTTTTCATGACACGGATTGGATAACAACGGATAGATTTGAGACTGTAGAACGGAGAGAGGTCTATTTGATTTATGGAAGTGTTCCATCATTCCTAAACAACGACGTAATAGTTAAACGATTCTCGTTTAAGGGGTTTAGTAAGAATGTCAGCGATGTTGTGGACTGTCGGCACTTTTTAATTGAGATCTGTCCGTTTGGACATTTCAGAGAAAGTGGTGACTGAATTTCAATGTGTTTGGTACTAGTATGTTGCACCGGGTTTTTGCTTAAGGTCTATCGCGCTTTGTTATCACACATGATGGGAACGTAGTCGAGTCGTACGTCGTTAGTCGCAAAGAGTGCTTGTTTAATTCACATAGTGCTTGTTGACCATGCCTTTCCGGCGCTTACGTATTCGGATTCGGTAGTGGATATAGCAAGAGAGGTTTGTTTCTTCGAGAACCAAGATGTCAAAAACAACATGCCACGATTGTACAATACGTAGTGCTCTTTCGATCCTACATAAACTCCGCATGATCAGAGTCGGACACTATACTACGGTTTCTATGCCTGTCCTTAGGATCCTTAATCCTAAGTGTGTAGTGCGTGTAATGTACTCGGGAAGATTGTTATACGATTCAAGGTGAGAGGTTTTGGGAGCCTCTTAGAAGCGGGCACAAAGGCATGATTCGGGCCTACTTGCCGTTAGGTATAAATAAACTACCTATCATGCCTCGATACTTGGTACTATCTACCAACTCACATCATTCATCTTTCGTGAGTTTAGTAACGAAGGACATGGGAGTTTTCATTGGTTTAGAATCTTCTAAGCCAAATTTTTTAAGCATTTCTTTAATATATTTAGATTGATAAAAGAAGATACCATCTTCAATTTGTTTTATTTGTAATCCAAGGATGAAGTTAAGTTCACCCATCATGCTCATCTCGAACTCGTCATGCGTGATTTGGAAAAAATTCATCACACCTTGTCTTGACAAGTCGATACCGATATAAGGTCATCGACACTATATTTGACAATGACGAGATTTGACTTTTCTTCTTAGTAAATCAGAGTTTTATCTACCATTCCCATTTTATTTTCATGTTTAATGAGGAAAGCTTTTAATCTATCTTACCCAAGCTTTGGGTGCTTGTTTTAAGGACATATAAAAGCTTTCTTTAATTTCTAGACATGATTTGGTTTTTTAAATCATTGAATCCCCGAAGGTGTGCAGGTATACCTCCTCATTGATAAATCCTTTCAGGTATGCATTTTTTTTTTTTTAAAAAATATCATTTGGAATAGTTTTAAAAATCTAGGCACAAGCCTAAGCTTTTAATATCCTAATAGACTCAAGTTAGAACTGGAGCATAAGTTTCATATAATCGTTGCCTCTTGTTGATTATAGCTTGAGCAACTAACCTAGCCTTATTTTCGAGATAACAACACCGTTCTTCGATTTAACTTATTTCTAAATACACTTAGTTCCTATGATTGTTCTATTCCTAGGTAGTGGAACTACTACCAAACGGCCGTTAGCAAACGAATTGATTTGATTCTTCTTGCTTGACGCTATCCATCTTTATTCTCTAACACTTATACATTTAGATTCTTTCGGTTTTATAGTTGATATAAAACAAAAGAAAGAAAATTACTTTGTTGTTGGGATTGTGACTAAGGGGTTTTGGTTAAGGTTTTCCTATAAACATTTTCTAAAGGATGGTTCATAGTTTCCATTAATACTTTGACTATTTCATCAATTTCTAAAGTTTCATCTCAACAACACTTTTCTAGGTTTTTCTTTTTAGGTTTCAATAATTGCTTATTCTTCATCTAAGTCAATCATTCTCAAGGGTGATGTCTCTACGAAGGTGGAGGAGGTTTCATAGAATGTCACGTGAGTGATTCTTCCGATTTTCTAGTGCGGTTTATTTAAAGGATGATGTAGGCTTGACTATTTTGGGATGTACATAAAAAGACCCTTCATATGACTTTGGGTCAAACTTTGTAAAGTAGTATTTGGTGTACAAATGTTGCACTTGCTTCCAAACACTCATAAAATTAATCTAATGTAGGTTTCCTAACTCTTAGAGTTCATAAGGTGTTCTTTCCTAGAATGGCTACATTG
This sequence comes from Tanacetum coccineum, assembly GCA_026074375.1. NCBI lineage: Eukaryota > Viridiplantae > Streptophyta > Magnoliopsida > Asterales > Asteraceae > Tanacetum > Tanacetum coccineum. The sequence goes on from BQNB010136643.1 coordinate 7,030, forward strand.
AGGATTCAGCTGAGATTTGGGTATGTTGAAGTATCTAAGGACGTTACACCAAAATAAATTATTGGTAACGATTGCTCGTTCACAAAGTGTCCTACTCATTCTTGAAGTGTCCTATTTTTCCTTTCGACCACGCCTTTTGTTTGAGGAGTGCATGGAGCGAGAAGTTATGTGTATTACCAATTGGCATTACAAAACTCCAATATTGCACCTGTTTATCAAATTCTACTACCGTGGTCGGTTGCTTATTGACCTCTATTAACAACTAATTGGTTTTGGATTTTCCTACTAAAATATTTGAATTATCGAAAGCTTCGGTTTTATTTTAAGGAAATCCTAGTCTAGTTATACTTAGAAGTAGTCATCTACTTTTGACTGTGGGTGTAACGGATTCCATCCGTAAACTCCGTATGGCGGAGGACGAAGAAAATCCATATGGAGAAGTTCTACGCATCTACGTCGTTGAGACTATACATTCTTGCTTGTGACTTAGCGTGAAGCTTGATTTTCCCATTTTGCAAGATCAAAAAAATGTTGATCAAACTTAAGCTTATGTAGGTTTCTAACTAATTCCTTAGAAGCCAACGATTGAATGAGACGTATGTTTGCGTGACCTAATCTCCTATGCCACAATGTGGAATTTTCATCAATCGTTGCTAGATAAATTTGATCCTTTGGCTTATTTCCTATTTCATCATCATTTTATCCTTTCTTCTTAATACCCTACCGATGGCACCTTTTCCTATCCTTAGTGATTTTCACTATACATGGTCCGAGAAAGTTACTCTACACTTATTATCACATATTTGTCATATACTTAGCAAATTAAATCCTAAGTTATCAACATGTTCTACATTATCTATTTTGATAGAGTCATTGGAAATCGTACCTTTGCCAATGTTTGTTACCGCAGACTACTCAATATAAAGTTACCTCTATTGTATGCCTTGTAGCTTCGAGAAGAGCTTTCGTGTTACCGTCATGTGTTTGGAGTATCATTAGCCTTTACCACTCTATCGGGTTCAAGGTCGACTCAAGGCATATCTATTTTATATAAAGGCAACACTCAGTACATCTTGGTCTCCCTAATTTCTCATGGGTCCAAAGTTGTTAGTGCTAAACATCCCTTGCATTTGATGTAATTGGCTAGGATGTGGAAATGGAAGACACATTTCCCATGGCATGTAACCATGTCGTGGGAAGTTGTTCCAAGTTACAAGAAAGCCACGAGGTTGATTTTTTCTACCATTGTTTCTTTTTGGTTGAGGTGTTCTAGGATGATGATAACTATTTATGACTCTTTCTATGGTGGCGATGTTTTTTGGATCTAATTGGTTTTGAGAATCAACTTGGGTTTTGGCATATGGCTTATAAATTGCTTAAATTCATGTCAATAGAAAAGGAACTCTTACCAAATTGTTTATAACTATGTTTTTTGTCTAGGACCCAAAATAGATTTTTGAAAAGACACACTTTTCTCAGATCCAGGCGTTGCTGGTGGCGGTCCCATAATTATTTTAGGGGCCGCCTGGGCACTTTGGGGCCGCCCATATTTATGGGACCTCTATCAGAGGACACCTTTTTCTGAGCTTTTACAAATTTTATTTCCTTAGTTCCACTAGATGATGCTTCAACTAAATTAAACCATTAACCTAGTTTATCACCGAAGGGTTTTTGATTACTTAACATTTCATTTAAGCAATGTGTACTCTTTTAAAATTTATTTAATCTAGTGGATTCTTCTTTTAGTTTTTCATTCTCAAATCTTAAGCGTATGACACTTTGCACAATCGAGATCAACTCCCTTGTTTTTTCTCGAGTGTGGATAATTTATCTTTTAATTCTCTCATCTCGTTTTCTAGACTATTTCTAGTAGCTTTTAACCTTTTGTTCTTAGTGATTATCTTTAGACTCATTTTGCATAACTTATCATATTCATTGTCTAAAGCTAAATCATCAATTGATGAGTTTTCATCACTAAAGTAAGATGATTCGGAACATACCTCACTTGATGCATGAGCTACAAGACAAGTTTCGTTTTTGACCTTCTCATCATCTTCTTCACCGCTATCATTCCAAGAGCCTCCGAACAAAAGCTCTTTGGTTCTTATCTTTCGGTGGTTATGGACATTCTCTAATAGGATGATTCGGGTCGCCACATCTAAAGAATTTTCTATCACTTTTACCGTTCTTGTCATCACGGCTTCTTTGGAACGTCTTTTTGTCGTTCCGAGGTTGTCTCATGAATCTACCTCTTCTTTTAAAGAACTTCTTGAAGTCTCTTACCGCCATGGCGTACTCTTCATCTTCGCTACCGGAAGTCGAACACTCTTCATCACTAGATTCTTTCTTAGCCTTTAAAGCAATAGATTTCCTTTCAACTTTTGCTTTGACTATTTCGGAATCTTTCTTGATGATCATTTCGTGAACTTTGAGGTTCCCAATAAGTTCATTAAGAGATAGTGACGTTATGTCTTTCGACTCTTCAATCGCCGTGACCTTTGCTCTCCATTTAGGGTGTAGAGCCCTAAGAAACTTCCTTACGTAGTTCTTACTAGAATAACCTTCATCAAGAGCTTTAAGACTAGTAATAATAGTATTAAATCTAGCAAAAGCACTATCTATAGATTCGTCTTCTGAAATGACGAATTGTTCATATTGTTGAACCAAAAGGTCGATCTTATTATCTTTGACTTGGCTATTACCTTGATGGGTGATTAACAAAGTTTTCCAAATTTATTTTGCCGTGTTACACATGAAAATTCTTTCATATTCTTTTCTTGGCAAAGCATTGTAAATAACCATTTTGGCTTCATTATTTTTCGCAAGTCTCTTTTTGAGATCATCGGTTTGTTTTTCAAAAGGGATAACCTCATCTAATTTGGTTTCCGGATTTTGTACAATAGGTTGAAAATCACCATTGGTAATAACATTCCAAAGATCTAAATCTTTTGATTTAACATATGTCTCGAATATGTTTTTCCAATAAATAAAACTATCGCTTTCATAAGAGTGGTGGGTCTTTGCATAGATTTGCCCTCTAGATATTTGTCGGTTTCCATAGATTGAATATTCCAAGCTTTAAAATACAATTTATTTTAAAAATCTTGAGTGACCTTGCTCCTGATACCAATTGTGGAAACTAAAAGGGGGGGGGGGGTTGACGTAAAATTTACCCCAAAGTTAATTAGCATTTTTATTCACCTTAAAAAATACTTTTCCATTAACCTAGAGTATTTACACAACATATTTTCACTTTAAACCCTTTCAAAACTCAGTTGGACATTAACGGGCGTGTCAGACTCGTTTTTCGGCATTTATCATAATTCACGGGTCAAACCACCCGGAATACAAATAACACAATAATACCTTCCAAAGGGATTCTTAATCACGATAAACCACAATTCATCACATATCTCATAAAATCATCACCGTCAACACGGTACAAAATCTGAATACACTGACAAAAGTCAAATAGTCAAAGGACTATAAATGAAATATTCAGAACACAAAAAGGGTAAAGGTTACACGTAAGACCCAAAAATAATTCACAATCAACCCCACAACCAGTTGGTTACAAACTGCCGTAAAATCCATTTCAAAATCCAACCAAACACCATTTTAATTCCTCCAAACGCCAATACAAAGCCATACCCAATGACTTAATACTCCTTCAAACACAAAAACTCATAAACATTTCGTGACTTACTAAGTAGAGGTCGATACGAGAAGATTGAAACGCGAACACACCAACTTTATTCGAAAGCTCCAAAGATAGACGTTTCCAAACGATACGTTACGCGAGAATAAGTTAATAGTCGTTTTCCAAAACAATGAGGGTTCATGGGATGACATATAAAAGTCACACTCCCATCAACTGAAAATTTTCAAAACAATAGGTTACGAAACAACATATGCGATTTAAAAGCAATGGGAAAATATTTGAACTCGGAGTCGAATAATAAGTCACCCAATGGGATCGACAAACTACGACGAATCAACATCACCAAAAGATGAAAAGTAAAGTCGCGAAAATTTTTCGAAGATAATCGTATAACAACGATGTTTTCATCACGTATCAAAATAATTTTATCATATCGCATCGAAATGTTTAAAGAAATTAAACTCTTCGCAAGAAGTGAATATCAAGATATATATAAGCGTATACCATAGAACAGATGCCGTATATATATCTATATACATATATATAATTATTACTTGTACAAAGTGTCAACCACTTGTTACGCACGTAATATGCAATCAAATATACCACATAAGGCTTCTAAGGATCAGAACGATATGCGCACGGATATCGGACAACGGTGAAAGACTCGTGAAAATTTCCGAAAATAGTTGTAGTCCAAGTTTTGTAAAACGACTTAGTTCACTACAACTCATGCTCTGATACCACTCTGTAACACCCCCAAACTACGATACGCTGCGGAATACAACATTTGGGGTACTACTTCATAATACATGCTCACGAGTCCCAGTAAACGTTCAAAGATACGTTTATAAAACACAATTTCATTTATTGGAAAGATCAGAGTTACATAGGTCCCAATACCATTATAGAAATTATTTCTAAAGTCACAACACGACTTGATTTCTAAAACACTTGTTTAGTTTATGACACAACTTCACCGAGACACCGTCCTTGATATCCGCGTTCCGTCCCATCCAAGCCATCATCAATATCTAACCTGAGATACATGATTAAAAATGTAAACAAAATGTTGAGTGAATTCATAGAATTTATAAATAACAGTTAGAACGCATATTTGGTTCAACAAAACATATAACATTGCTCGTAAGACAAGTTATAAAAATATTGATTTCCAACTAAATGAGCTCATGTACCAAAACTTAACACATTCATTCCCGTAGGACGAAATTATGTCCGAGAAGTATGCCACTTCTCCTAATACTAACTACAAAATATCCGTTTAACAGGGTGGTCACAACAGATTCAAACCCCGGACAGGGTTGTCAAACCCAATAGATCTATTTAATGCATTAGCGTTCACCATCAACAAGGCAACTAACGGTCACACAATAAAAGGCATATACTCAATAGTGAATGTAATCATATTTATCATCAAAACACATTGCGTTCTCATTTTCAAAACAAGCAAGTATCCCCCTCGCGGGTTTAAAAACATTTAAAACATTCAAAAGCGAGGCTATGAACTCACTTTGATCGAAGCCGAAGATTAAATAATCGAAACAATCCACGGAAAATCAACGAACACGATCACGACCTATAATTTATGTCGCTCGATTACTATTCCGAAAAGTATAATCAATGATGCGTACATCGTATCAACAAAATCATATATATATATATAATTTTCGAAAAGTTACTATATTTGGAAAGTTACCATTTTTAGTAAGTCTCGACACTTAATTATAGTTATAAAAATATTTATTTACTTCGTCGAACTTCCGACGTTCAAACCCGGTTACTAATTATCCATAACGTAGTTACGTTCGCGTATTATTAAAAGTTACTATATTTAGACTTTACGTTTTTAGACCCGACCAATGGTCGTAAAATACTTGTTGATCTCTAAATATCTTATCGATATTATTTTTCTATCACTTAAACTCTTTCGACATATAAATACAATTATTCTACGTTTGACTTCTTCGTTGAGCTTTACATATTATATATAAATAATCTATATAAAAAAATTACAATATATTATATATAATTAAATCTGACCCGCTCTATATAATTAAATATGACCCGCTCTAAACGACCCGCTAAATCACATTTTCACGATTCGGATAAAGAAGAGATTTTATGTAAAACGATATTCCGGACAACTTTTTAGTTTTAGCCGAGACCCGAATCTCTGAAGAAAATGACCAAAACGCCCTTTTTCAATTCTGCAGTAACTTGTATTTTTAATAAAAACGCAGCAGTTTAACCATTGGTTTTGACCGGTTATATCACATTTTCGTGACTTTGACCAAAAAGAGATTTTGTGTAAAACGTCATTCCGGACAACTTTCGTGTTTCACCGGAAGGCCGAAACGGACTCGAAAATGCTCAAAATATCCATTTAAAATTCTGACAGCAAGTATATAAATTACCAAAGTGCTGTTTGC
>BQNB010136644.1:0-17969 GCA_026074375.1 Tanacetum coccineum
AAGGCCCAATAGGCCTTGTGTTCAAGTTCGATAGGAAGATGACAAGCCTTTCCATACACTAACTTATATGGAGTGCACCTGATGGGTGTTTTGAAAGCGGTACGGAAGGCCCATAAAGCATCATCTAACTTATTAGACCAAGAAGCACGGTTTTCACCTACGGTCCTTTCCAAGATACATTTCAAACCATGATTTAAAACCTTCACTTGTCCTCTCGTTTGTGGATGATACGCGGTAGAAAGACGGTGAGTAACTCCATACTTAAGCATGACCTTTGCAAATTAGTCATTGTAAAAATGAGTACCGCGATCAGTAATGATAGCACGAGGAGTTCCAAATCAGGCAAAGAGAGATTTCAAGAATTTTACGACAACTCGGGCATCATTAGTGGGGAGCGCTTTTGCTTCAACCCATTTTGACAAGTAGTCAAAGGCTACGAGAATGTAATTATTCCCTCGAGAAGACGGGAATGGCCTCATGAAATCGATGCCCCATACGTCAAAGATCTCGCATACTTAAATTGCATTTTGGGGCATTTCATATTTTTGCGAGATTTTGCCTTGACGTTGACAATCGTCACACTGTGTGACCAAGTCATGGGCATCTCAGTAAATATTTGGCCAATAAAATCCAAAATCAAAGACTTTTTTAGCGATGTAGTTGGCACCATGATGTCCCCCGGTGGGTCCATTATGGCAAGCCGTGAGGATATCAACGGCTTCTTGGCCGTAAACACATCGTCTAATCACTTGATCCGCACCAATTCTAAACAAGTAGGGGTCGTCCCAGAAATAATGCTTAACATATTTAAAGAATTTGTTCTTTTGTTAGGACGACATCTCTTTCATAATAAAATTCCCCGCATGGTAGTTTGCAATGTCGGCAAACATGGGTACTAAATCACCATGAAAAGTAACATCCAAGGTCTCGAAGAGGAATGTTTCATTAATTTCCTTTTTTCTCGGAGATCATCTTGATGAGGAATTTTATAATCTAGACAAATTGATCAGCCGCGAGATTCTCCGCTCCTTTTTTATCAGAATAAAGACAATCAAATTCTTGGAGTAGAGAATCCCATCGGAGCAATCTCGCTTAGCATCTGTTTAGGCCAGAAGATACTTTTAAAGCCAGGGTCCGTTATACCACTATTTCCCTTGATAAGACCTAAAAAGGCCGAAATTCTCGAAAGCATACACCATAGCTAATAATATCTTTTTTCGTAGTAGTGTCCTGTGCTTGAGCATCCGTAATGGTCTTACTAGCATAGTCTATAGGCTGAAAATGTTTGGTCTTACGTTGCCCCAAGACTGCACCTACCGCATAATCACTAGCGTCGCACATGATTTCAAATGGTAGGTCCCAATCGGGGGCAATTAAAATCAGGGCTTTCGATTAACTACTTTAAATAATAATAAACCTTCAATACAATTCTTTTGAGAAAATTAAACGGGGGTTACCTTTTTCTCAAAGAAGAATGGGTCTCGGCGCAGGCGATTTTAGAAAAATCTTGATAAATCGACGATAGAACCACGGCGGGACCTAAGAAACTTTGAACGCCTTTGCGGAAGTTCGATGAGGGGAGTTTATCTATAACATCAACTTTAGCTTATCGACCTCAATCCCGGACTTGAAATCTTATGATCCTAGAACAAAGCCGTCTTTACCATAAAATGACATTTCTCCCAATTTAGAACTAAATTAGTTTCTTCGCACCGTTTGAGCATTTTGTCTAAATGGGAGAGGCATGACGAGAAAGAATCCCTAAAGACCGAGAAGTCATCCATGAAGACCTCCATTGTTTCCTCGATCATGTCATGGAAAATGGCCATCATGCACCTTTGGAACGTGCCCGGAGCATTACATAAACCAAAAGGCATACGTCGGTAGGAAAACGTCCCATAAGGGCAAGTGAAGGTAGTCTTCTCTTGGTTTTGCGGGTCAATAGGAATTTGAAAATATCTTGAGAATCCATCTAGAAAACAATAATATTCGTTTCCCGCGAGTCTTTCGAGCATTTGGTCCATAAACGGTAACGGGAAATGGTCTTTACGAGTGGCATCATTAATCATTCGGTAATCAATACAAACGCGCCATCCCGTAACTAACCTAGTAGGTATCAATTCATTATCTTCATTTTCAACTACGTCATGCACCCTATTAGGCACACCAAAAGAACGGACTCACCCACAGACCTATCGGAATAGGTAAATCAATCCTGGCAACAAGGAGTTGATAACTTCCTTTTTGATAACCTTATGAATTTTCCAGATTTTACCCTTCGTTTGATGTTGAATCGCCGGTTTGAAATCGTCTTCCATTAAGATCTTATAAGTACAAAAACTAGGGCCGATACCCTTAATGTCAGAGATTTTCCATGCGATGGCCCGTTTGTGTGATTTAAGAACCTTTAAAAGGGCGGCCTTTTCTTCATCTTTTAATTCTTTAGAAATTATGACGGGTAATTTATCGGTTCCTTCTAAAAACGCGTATTCAAGATGAGACGGTAAATCCTTGAGCTCAAGCTTCGGAGGATCATCAATAGAAGATTTTATTGTTTTAAGTTCCTCAAAATTAAGTTCTTTCAGAGGGAGAGGAGATGATATATCATCATTTAATAACTTCTCGAGTAGAAGAATGTCTCCCTCCGGATCAAAGTTGGCATCATCAATTCCTGGTGGAATTGAATCACTTGTAAGACAAGCTTTGATTTCTTCCAAAATGAAGTCACCTCCCTCAAAAGGAGTGAGAGAGGGGAAAGAATAAAAGGGTCAGATCTAAAGACTGAGTAGGATTGCCACTCTAGAACAATCCAAAAATTCAAGAACTTCTTGAGCATGAACTCCTCACATGAAACCGTTATGACAATCGATTCATTAACCGATAGCATCCATTGTAGGAGTATTCTCGAAGTTGACCAACTTTAAAGGTTATGGCTTCATCATGAACTCGGAGAGTTAATTCTTCACCGTAAACATCAATCAAAGCACGTGCCGTCCTCAAAAAGGGTCTCCCAAGAATTAAGGGAACCCGAGGATCAACAACATAATCAACGACTACGAAGTCGGCCGGAAAATGGAACTTTCCTACTTTTACAAAGACATCTTCGGCAATACCGGATGGACTAGTAGTCGATCGGTCTGCAAGTTCAAGAATCATTCGAGTAGGAGTAAGTTCGGGGAGTGAGACTTCTCCAATGGAAAGCAGGCATCAATTTGATGCAACAGCACCAAGATCGGCCAAGGCTAAGCTTCACTATCGACAGAAAATCACATGGAATTAAGAAACTTGTCGGGTCTCTAATTTTTTCGAGCAACCTTTTTTAGGATAACCGCCGAACAATTCTCATTCACCGGTGTTTTAGCTAAGTCAAACAATTTTTCTTTGTTATTAAGGATACTTTTAAACATTGAAGCAAATTTCGGCATATGTAGAAGAGCATCCGCGAAACTGAGCTCAAAATGTAATTCCCTAAAGATTTCAACAAATTTCGAAGCTAGATTATCATCTTTTTCATGAAGCTTTTGTTTGTTAGCTCTTGAAGGATAAGGTATAAACGGTTTAGGCTTAGGAGCAACAATGGGCTCATCAATTGGAGCTTGAATTTGGACTACCGGAGGTTGGATGTTTTCGGTACTCGGTTGCACCGTATCCTTTGTCACCTCGGGTTCCCGTTCCACCACCTTGGGAAGAGGAGAGAAAGGAGGTGGAATTGGAGGTCCATCATAAGAAATACCACTTCGGGTGGTGATTGCTTTCAAGTCACCTCTCGGGTTAGCAACGGTGTTGCTAGGAAGTGAACCCGAAGCGGTATTCATTTGAAAAAAACTGCTCATCATGTTCTTAATATCATTCGTTAACTCATTCCTTAACTCATTCTTAAACGCATTGTTCTGTCTACTCAATGTAGTATCCATCTCTTTCTTTAATTCCGTCCTCATATTGCTTATTTGATTTTGCATTACTCTCATATTAACGTTATTTGTCTTCATGTAGTTCGGGAGATTGTTTGAAGGTCCAACTTGTGGTACTTGATAATTCTGGTTACCTTGATTGAAATTATTTCCTCGGTTCTGATTGTACCCATGATTTTGATTGAAACGGTTTTGATTATTTTGCACGGGAGGAAAACCAGGTGGTCCCATTTGATTGCTAGCACGATAATTAGTTTCCCCCTGAGGACGATATCCTTGATTCTGATTATAGGTTGATGCGGCTGCAGAAGCATTGAAAGTGTTGCCATCGGCGGCAAGACACTCATAGTAGGGATGCAGTCCACCACAAGTCACATAACTTTCAGAAATTGCTTTAACGGTGTCTGAAGGTGAGGTCTTAACATGACAAAGCATAGCATTAACGACATCAGTAAGAGCGGCCATTTCCGATGGACATGCCGTGGTAGAAGAAGAAGTATTAACACTCACTTTGGAAACAACCAGTTTGTTTCGTGAATTGCGAAGTTTCGATTTGTTTTCAATAAATTCAAGCATCTCGATGAGTTTTAATCAAAAGATTACCACCAGGCGCGGCAATCAAAGAATCTTACCGTTGGTTTAAAGCAATGTAGAAAGTATCAAGTTGATGTACATTTCCGTAAACCGTGATGTGGGCATGCACGAAGAGATCCTTGAAACGGTCTCAGCTCACAAACGTTTTCACAAACTTTTGTTGAAAATTTTGGATTTCCCCCCCATCGGAGAATTTGTAGTTATGAAGGAAGGAAAAAATTGGTTATGAACTTGGATAACAAGGTCCATTCTAAAAGTAAAATAGAACACGAGGGGGTACTTTCTCAAGCCAAATCAAGCTGCCCCTCGATAGAAAAAGAAAAAGCATAAGCTTAACGACGAATTAGGCACATCTATTATACATAATCGGCGAAGTAATCTAGTTAAACCACAAATGAGTATGCATGAGGGTACTTCTTTATCTCAAATCCTTTTTGTTTTTTTTGGTGTTATTGGGATGTGTAAAATTGATTTAAATTACAAGAATTAGAAGACCATGTTTAAGCTCAAAATCTCCGCTAGAAAAGCGCGGAATGACTATAGCACTCCGTAACCCTGGTGGGTCTTGGGAGTAATTCCGCCATAAGTACGATTGATCGGCCATCGTAACTACGGAAACTCTCTTCAAGAGAAAACGTTTTGCCTCTTTGGCTTAGAACGTCTACGAATACGACTTTCAGAGATCGTGGAAGATTTGACAATTATATTCGATGAAGAGCGAGTGTGCATGCACTAAAAATAAGAGAAATAAAAAGAAAAATATTTTTGTAACCGATACTCGAACAAGTGTACGGTAGCTCTCTAGAAAACGCACAAAGAAGCGGAGGAGCGGGTAAGCGCGAAGCGTTTTAAAAACCTTCTCCTTTCGGGTCGAAGTTCGTAGGATCAACCTCCTTATAGTTTGTAATCTAAAAGTGAGCCGATTTCAAAAGTGATACAACGGTTGTTTTTGTTGTTTTTTTAATTTTTTTGGTATTTTAAATACTTTAGGAAAAGTATTTTTGGTTTTTCTAATAAATCTACGAAAATTAATCGAGAAAAATAAAATATTTTGGTATTTTTATTTTTATATAAAAGGAAATAATAAAATGATAACTTCATGAGGAAGAGTCTTCAAAACACTAATCTTCAAACTTCAACGCGATATTCGTTTCACAACATTCCCCGGCAACGAAAATCTAAGCAATACAGGCAATTACATCATTAAGTATTACAAACGATAACAGGGAATTGAAAACGCGAATAAAACCAAAAATATCAAATTTTTACCCCAGAAAAATGTAAATTTCAAATCTAAAAGTCCTAAATGTATAAAAATAATTTTTGAAAAAGAAATTATATTTTTTAGACTTTTTTTTATGAATTTAAAACTAATTTAATCTAAAAATATTATTAAAAATATTAAACTAATTTATAAAAATCTGAAAAATTTAAGAAAGATGCTTTTAACTATTTAAAACTTAAGAAAAATAAAACGGGAAAATAAGCTAAAGACAATAAGCAGTTAAAAAGCAAATAAGCTAAAAAAAACTCAAACTATAAACAAGACATAACAAATAGATAGTGTTAGATATTAGAAAAAGACTCGGTCACCCCGTGTATTCTACTGTTTATTATAGCTCGTAGTTAATAGTTTACATAGTACGTTTTTGTTTAAGTCCGGGTACCAAATACCCGGTAAATAGTAATACTAGTATAAGCATCTTCCAACTTGGGAAGAGGCAACGAGTTCATTATTTTATTTACAAAAGAAACACTTTCTCTCTCTAGACTATTCTCTCTCTAGTGTTTCTCTCTCTAGAAACTAGCCAGATCCAAAAATCAACCCCGTGTTATGATATAGGATATACCACAATGGGTATCAGAGCTAATGGGATGATTAGATCGTGTGTATGTGCGATTTCTTGCTTGATTTAGATCAAAAAGTGTACCTTTAGAAGTGTTCTAGCTCGTTTTTTGGATCCCCGAATTTTGTTGTTAGGTAATGATCAAAGTTTGGGTGTTTCTAGTTGCAATTACCTTGTTGTACTGTGTTGTGCAAAAGAAATCAAGCGAAATTTTCAAGGGTGATTTATAGGGTGATTTGTGTGAAAACCGTCGTTGTTCTTCGTGGAGAGTTTGCCAGAATTTCTTCACGGCGGTTTGCTGAAAAATATTATTTTTATTAAGTAGGTTAAACCCTCAGACACACGCGGTTGCTTAGGTGACGAGTTCTCAACGCGGCGAGTATGTACTAGTCAGGCGGTTTGCTTACCAGCGTTTTTGCTTAGGTGGTCGAGTGCTCAAGCGGACGAGTTAATTACAAGCCGCGGTTTACTTACCACGGTTTAACAGTTCACAGCGGGTTGAATAATTTTAAAATAGGCAAATATCTTAAGGAAACTCTGGCGGTTTGAAAACTCAACGCGGTTTGATTTAATATTCTTCGCAGCGGGTTGCTTGGCAGCGAGGTTGTGGTTCGGACGAGTTGCCCCTAAGATTTCACCCAGCCAAAGTTGCCTTAATTCCTCCGCGGCAGGTGCTTGCAGCGAGTTTAGTTCTGCGAGTTTGGTCCCCCCTTAAAATTCCACCAGCGGTGCTTTATTTCTTTGCAGCGGTTTGATAGCCTTTGGCGGCGAGTTGAGCTTCTGTCTTCGAAATTTGAAATATTTCAAACTCGGGATTTAATATCACTAAAACAAAACACGAATACGTTAACCTCACACATTTTAACGTACACTCACTAACATTGATCGATCAAAACATATCCATAAATATAAATATATACAAAGATGTCTAGTATGCCAAGAAGACATCTAGTGTGCAGGTTCTTATACACGCCCACCAATCTAGATAAACAGACTTTTGAATCTGGGCAACAACGAATACGTCTGTACTGTCTAGGAAGGAAATTGGAAAGAAAGAAATATGAAGTCCATTAAAGAAGGACCAATCCAGATGGGAACGGTCTCAGATGTTATTACTGAGTAACCTAGGTGAAGTCAACAAGGTCCAGTACGTGCTAGAGTCCTTAAGACCTTCGGCTGGAAGAAAAGGAAAGGTAAAAGCTGACATTCGTGCAACCAATATACCCCCCCCTACCTACTTCAGGGTATAACAAAGACATCTACTCACTCATCAATCACTATAATACGCTAAAGACATTTGCGAAACGTGCCTTTAGATGTCATTTGTTTAAATCTTTATGGAACCTTAGAGACTTAGTGCATTCAGCTTTAAACTAGAGACGATCAATATGCGAACACCGTCATAGTTTGTAAAAGACATAGGAATCTTGGAACTACTTTCATATATTTAAATGCCTTGAAGTTGATTCTCACGAATAGATTAAGCTTATTATTCTTCAAGACAGATCTTGAATATGTATGTCGTATAAGTATTAGATGATATCTACATTGTCGAAACCAGCAAGGGGGGAGGAGAAGATGTAACTTTAATAGTGTCCTTGGCCTTCAATATTGAGTTAGCTTCTTTGTCTTTGGAGGTAGCTTCTTTGATTTTAGGTTGTGTTTGAATATTTCGTACACAAATTCTATCACATGATGGAAAGAGACATCACGGTCATTAGCCATTTATGCATTATTGAGTCCATATGGGGGAAGTGTTAGGAGTATAATTATTATAAAACGTGAGAATAATTCTTTCTGATTCAATAGTGTCATGCCCAACCGGTCAAATCACTAAGCTTCATTCTTAAATATGAGAGAAATATTTGATAAAGAGAGGTACACAGAGGTAGATGATTCCTTTAAAAAGTCAATAATCATGCAGGAAGTAAAGTCTACATTTAGGGACTTAGTTTGACTTAGGTGTTATCATTTCAACTACATAGAGGAAAAAATTTGTGACATCCAGGACTTATTACTTTGGTGTTACAAATTATATCATCACAATCATGTAAGGAGAAATACGGAACATCCGGAGACTTAATTGGACTTTGGTGTTGCGCTTCTATGTTAATTTGTGTACATCGATATATGGGCTTTATACATCAAGTGACTGCTTGATGCTGGCTTGCAGAAAGTTCTTGATCGACTCAAGAAGGATTATTGGTTTAGGGAAGCTAAAGACCAACTTCATCACTGACATCAACACACACACACAGCTCAAGTATCATATGTATCTCAATATGTCAATCCTCGAAGTTTGATAGCAAAGTTTTCATAACTTTGGAAAGAAATTGAAGCAACAGCTGAGAGTGCTTGGACAGAGAAAGATCAATTGATCAACCTCATGAAAGAAGAATGTAAGATGAGCATGAAAAGTATTGTTGGTGGGAAGATTGTACGAAAGGAGACCTCGGCGACTAACAAAGGACCAGATGAATTTTCCTCATATGAAGTTCTAATACATCTAGGTCAAATCTTCGTATATAATAAACATGTGAATATGTACATAAGTAGTAAAAGACTTAGGCTTATGTGGTGTTCGAGAATGATGATTTTTCAAGAATTTTTCACAAAATTCAAAATCTTTCAAAATTTCATACTCAACACTATATCATATCCCTCATATATTTGAGGGAGCACTAAAATGTTCCTGATAGTTTTGTGTAACATTTTGTCCCCTGAACGTCTTTTAATCAATTGATACCAAAATTATCAGGATTAACATTTTGGATAAAGGGAGAAAATGTGGATTAAACTGTACATAAATTTATTGGATTGTGATCATATAAAACGGACAAAAGTAACTTCTACACTTAACATGTACTACGAATTACGATAGCACATGTTAAGGGGGAGCTTAGTGATAATGAAAAACTCTCAAGTGTAACCTTTTGATATTTATATCCAAACACTTTGATTGAACTTTTCAATATTTGTTTTAATCGTGATGGAATACTCAAAGACAGACCATGTTCTAAAATTATAAAGATATATAATGTGTTAGTGCCTAGGTAATTCAAATACCATGATCCGACCTAGAACCGAGGGAATCTACCCAGTGAATATCCACTAGTTAGCTGTAGAAGTCCTAGGTAGATGAAAGGAGAAAAAGTGGAAGAAAAAAGGGATAATGCCGACTGAGATGGGAGCTAACACTGAACAAACCTAACAAGGGTTAAATATGAAGTCTCGGTAAGCATTTGAAGGGGTTGAAGGAATGAAAAATAAATGTACGGATAAAGGTGAAAAGAAAGAAGCCCTCCATACACTTAGCAGCAACCGGGCCATAGAAATGCTGTCAGAAAACACTTAGTGTTTGTCTGACATTGAAGACAGTTCCATAGACCCAGTGACCTAGCCTAAACCCCTCCCAGCCACTCAAAGTCGAAAAGACATTGTTCAAAACTCACGAGCTACACTCCATTTCTATTGACAATTCTCTACGCCGGTTAAGTTGATATTTGACAAAGATTATGTGGTGCACTCAGCTCCAGCCTCCGAATCACTAAAATTAAATAGTGCACTTTTGAGTCTAGAGCCAAAAGAGTTTCATCCCAATAATCTCATTAAGACACTGTCATAATTTAGCTTTGTTATCTCACACAATTTGAATATCAAAAAATATCATTAGAGTCATACGCAGATCCTTTGTGATTTTGCCGAACATCCGAGTGATACGTTAAGTATTCACACTGAAAGATGGAATTCCTGCTTGAGTCAACATCAAACAGATCACATTGGTGAGGGACCCTTGGTTTGCGATTCAATACGATCAAACTTGTGACAACTGGAAATAAAGATGTAGCAATTTTAAAAAATCAACTTGTCTAGTATATGAAATTGACGATTAAAACAAGAAAAAATAAAACAAAATAATGAATGATGATGAATTTTTGAAATAGATTAACACTCTTGATGTTTCACAAAACCACTTTAGCAAGTGACACGTCGATTGATTTTCAAATCCAAAAAATTTTTTTATTTATTTATTTTTTTTTTATTTATTTTTTTCTATTTCAATCGGTGAGATAGTAACTCACTGGTTCACTCTTATCGTGTTGTCTGCTTTGAGACGTTCCGGTAATGAGAACATGCTGAGTTTGATGAATCTAATACTTATGTGTTAGAAAGATTCTATATTCTAGCTGGAAATCCTGTCAAGGAGATTCTTCTTAAATTGAATCTACCTGATCACAGGTCATCTTACTGATTTAAAGGTACTACCAACCAATACGGGCGAATGGACAAAGCCATATTCGCCCCTCGTTCTATAGCTAACTGTTTAATGCGG
Organism: Tanacetum coccineum; assembly: GCA_026074375.1. Taxonomy (NCBI): domain Eukaryota; kingdom Viridiplantae; phylum Streptophyta; class Magnoliopsida; order Asterales; family Asteraceae; genus Tanacetum; species Tanacetum coccineum. The sequence continues at coordinate 10,686 of BQNB010136644.1, forward strand.
AAACTTAAAGATGGAGGTGTACCTGTATTCCAGCTGTCTCACATGAATTCATAGCCTACATGCTCATACCCTACGACAAACATAAAGACACAATGAAGCATCAAGTACATGTTTCAAGACTTCCGCTACTCTGATACCGTACGTCTTTCTTGAAGTGACAAAGTATTAAAGTTAAAGAATTTCAAAGAAGTTTCCGTCACTCTGATACCGAACGTCTTTCTCAAAGTGACGAAGTGTTAAAGTTAAAGAATTTCAAGAAAGATGCAACATTAAAGCTTTTCATGACAACCATCAAGAAAAGGTATGAGCATGTCGGTCCAAAAGTCACAAGTTCACAGATGGCAAAAGAGATTGTGCTTGGTTGATGATCTCTAGATGCTCAAGATCACAATTGTCAAATATAAGTTTCAAGGAACAAGCTAATCCAAAAATCAATTATCACTACAACATACTCACAAGAGAAAGTCAATAATACGAGCTAAAGACTAAAGAGGAAGCATAGTATGCTAGACTTAAAGTTTTGTAAAATGGAGTGACCTCCCTTAGGGGGAGATTGTTGGAAACACTAAAAGTGTCGGTCACTTCCAAGTTGTAATAGACTTAGCTTGTATTTTTATGTAAGATTAAATAGTAATCTAGTCACGGGCCCAAGGCCCATGGGAAGCCCATCATAGCCCATGGTCCGGCCCATCCATGTAATATATAATCCCTCTCCTAGCCTTGGAGAGGGGTTGGTTGTTTTCATTTTCCATTTAACACACATAATATAATTCATCCATTCTATGTTACTTTCTCTCTCTAAGATCATCCAACCACACTCTCTCTCTAGTTCTTGTCTGAATATCATAAGATTACTTGAATCCTTCAGATTAGTAGGAATCGAGGGTTCCCATACCGAAAGCAACAACCATCGAGTAGTGATCGCTTCATCACACCCTTCGGGTTTTAGGAATGGAATAAACTCGGAAGAGTACCCGGGGAACTAATGGCCTTGGATTAAAACAATCCACAATAATCATTTTTTATGAAAGGTTATTTGTTGATTCATCATGACGGCTGATGAGATTTGTCGTGTTTTGAATTTTATTCTTAAGGTCTCCTTCAATGAGTGAATGATTTTGCATGTTTCTCATAATTGATCGTTATTTCTCTTGTAACCGAAAAATCAATTGAAAACTCAGTTGAACTTGATATTAGGCACTGTGTAAAATGGTTGGTTTTGTGAAATCCTTGATTTAAAATCCGGAGCATGATTTTTTGAGCTTGGAAAACCTTTCTAACTCATGAAAAATAATTCCCCGATGTAAAATTATTCCCTTTGACCTTAATATTTGATGTAACCTATTATAGACCAAAGTTTTGCACTCGTAGCAAAACCTGTGTGTGCCATTTTGTGTTATTAACTCGGTTCGGAGGGGCAACATTGATTGTAAGTACCTTTAGTATTGCACAAACACAGCTGAATTTTATCGTAGTCGGACAATTAATACAAATGGGCACCACCACAAGTTTCCTCAACCGCTTTAACCGGAGCGGGAGTGACAACTTTCGTAGAAACAATCTCGACTAAGGTCGAAAGTTGATCCGCAAGCTTATCAATTCTCTCATCCGTCTTACTAACACTTTCCTATAAGTTGTCATACGTCTAAAATGCATTTGGGTTGTATCGTGAATAACGCACATTTTGATTTGATTTCAATTGATATTCAAAGCCCTCCAGTCGTCTACTCAAAAGATTTCCACCCCGCGGCATGTTAAGAGTCTTTATCGTTGTCGTTTAAACCGTTATAAAAGGTATCACTTGGTTAACTCCGTAAATTCATGGTGGGACAAGCCTCTAAGCTTTCCTTAAATCTACCCACGCTTCACTAAAAGACTCATCGAATTTTTAGTAAATCTAGAGATTTTATTCTTTAAAGTGAGTCGTTTTTTTAGGGAGGAAAAATTGATTCCGAATTTGGTAACGAGGATTCCTCCCAAGTCAAGATTGTATTAGGAGGTTCTTCTCTTACCATATTAGCAGCCCCTCGAGTGAATATGGAAACATCATTAGCTTAATCATATCGTTTGCACATCCTAAATCGTAGATCGAGGTAAACCTTGTTGAAACAATAAATATGATCAAGAGGATTTTTTCGTTCTCTAAACCGTGAAACGGGTTCGCTTGAACCAATTGTAACAAATTCGTTTTAATCTCAAAATGATCCGCATTAATTTCTGGTAAAACGATAGCTTCTCCGTACACTTCCGTGGGTGCTTGGAGTAGCTCTTCCATTGTTCGTTCCGCCATTGGTGCTACGATAGTACGAAGCTCGGGTTCGACTACGTTTGGAGCACGTCCTTTATTTCGACGTCTCAGAATGGTTACGTTTGAATTATTTAGAAAATTGGAATTTCTAGTGCGCATGCACTAAACAAACAAAAATGATAAAAGAAAAGGAAAAAGAAAATATTTTTGTTTACCGAATAATCAACAAACTTAGGGTAACTCTTTAAGATAAAATAAATTTTACAAAGAGGTGCGCCTGTTATCGTAGTGACAGCAAGACTGGTAATTTTGTTTAATCTAGGTTCGGAACTTATTGATGGAATAATACTTCAATTGAAAGTATTATTGTTGAGGTGTTCTTTACCACTTGGTTAAAATTTTTATTTACTTATATAATGACAATCCCAAGAAGTTATATATATATATATATATATATATATATATTTCAGCATCTTACCCATTTCCTTATAAGTAGTCAAGATGTTTTAATAATAAACGTTTTTTAAATATTTTCTAAGTGTAAGGATTTTATAAAAATTTCGGCATGACCCGTTCGTGTTTACACGTTTTCCAAAGTCATAAACTTTATTCAAATAACTTTTAAAAATATATCTCATAATCGCAATTCTCTTACATTATCAAAATCCCTTAATAATTAAGCCGAAAACCCTTTTGGATCCTTGATCAATTTAGATCCAACCCTTAATATATAATAAATATATATATAATATATAAGAGGATAAGAATCAAAAAATCACAATTATAGTAATCCGGGAGTATAATTCCCGGGTCGTTTCCCCAACGAGGAATGCAATTGAAAGCCGAGAGTCGTTTTGATATCTATGCTTGAATGGAACAAGATTATGATTGGTTTTCTAAAACTATGAGAAAACTAAGGCAATGACTTAAAAACACTTAAGGTAAGACAAATTTTAACTTAAAAACGCGAAACGGGAATCCTAAACGGGACCTAAAAACCCTAAATTAACAAAATTAAGTCCTAAAATGATCTTTTTGGTTTTTATAAGTCTTAATTGGCTAAAAAGCTAGAACAAAGAAAACTAGACCCAAAACGAAGGAGATTTAAGCTTAAAAACACTAAAGACGTGAACGGGATTCAATCCCGTTCTTTAAAAACAAGATTTTGCACTTTAAACCCTACGAAATCAAATCTAATTTTCCTAGGTTATAAATGTTAAAAGAAAATTTTCTAGAAAAGAATTATATTTTTTTGACTTTTTTATAATTTTTTATGAATTAAAAACGATTTAAATGAAATTAAATGTTTAAAAATACTAAACTATTTATAATTTTTAAGCTACAATGCAATTAAGCTTAAATAAGCCTTACTCTAAAGGAAATAAGCTAAATTAAGCTAAAACTATCCTAATGAGCAACACTAAACCTAAATAAGCAAAAGAAATAAGCAAATAAGCTCGGATAAGGCAAATAAGCAAAATTTCCAAAAACAGCAGGCAAACAGCAAAGAGGGTACCTTTGAGCTTAAAAATAAGCTCTTAAACAGATCCTTATGGCAAAAAGGCTTATATCCTTGAAAAGCTTATGCAATAAGCTTCAATAATCAGCAATAAAATAGAAGTTTGAAAATAAGGAAGGCCAAGAAAAAGCTTATTGAAAAGGTTGTTTGAAACAGATTCAACACTTAGAAAACTTTTTACAATCTTCACAAAATACCAATTTTGAGCTTAAAAATAAGCCAACAAACAGATCCTTATGGATCTGTGACCTACAAACAGATTAAGATATGACTGATCAGCTCTGACTACACCTTAAAATATATATAATATAATAAAATATCAAATATATAGTAAGAATAGTCTAAAAGCAGAGTCAATGATACCGAGAAGTAGTATAGAGCTTTCCCGGGTCGTAAATCCCCAACGAGGCTGGAATGGTAAATCGATACGATCGAAGATTTGAGTTTGAAGGAAGGAATTGGTTTGGGAAGTTGAAAAAGTCAAATTAAATAATAACGGACTAAAACGTTTAAGAAAAACCTAAAAATTATGGAATTAAACTAGAAAACGAGACCCCGAATCCCGTACAAAAGGGGGAAAACCTAAAATCTTTAAAAATAACCCTACGGAAAATTTTTCACTTAATCTAAGTTGACTTAATAGCACAAAACAGGTTTTGACCCAATTTGACCCATGAACATAGTTAATCCAAACACCCCTTAAAAATTTATTTTTGGTTTTCTATCTTGATAAAAGGAGTTTAAGCCACAATTTTCCAAAACCCAGTTGTTAAATAAGGTAAACAGACAATAATTAGCAAGCATAAACAACTAATAAGCACCGAAATAAGCTAGAACACAATAAGCACTATTTTAAGCTATTTTGGCAGTTTTAAGAAAAACTTAACCTAATGATTTCTAGAGTACAAGATAAACATAATATGCAACAATGATCATATATAAACATAAATAAGCAGACATAATCAAGAAATAAGCATAAATAAGCTAATCTACAGTAATTAAGCTAAAATTTTAAAAAGTGAAACTTACCAAACCCTTGCTCTAAACAAGGTGAAATTAGCAATCTACAAGCTCTAGCTTGTTAAAACAAGCTAGTGAGGTCTATAAGTCCTTCTATTTCTGGCTTATCATTCAAAAATAAGCTGTGGTATTTTGAGGAGTGGATCTTTTTAGTATTTTTTTTAGATTTTTATGATTAAAACAGGAAGTAAAAGTGATTAAAACAATAAACTAAGGCTTGATTCAAGAATCAAAAAGCTTAGTGAAGCTTTTAGGTAAGATCTACAAACTTCATCATAGATTTTCAAGGTTTAACAACTTATATAAAATGATCTAACACAGAAACTTAAAACACAAACCTCAAAATTTCATTAAAAACTTAAACTTTTACAAAGGAAAAGAAATACAAAATGCTTTAAAACTTGAATTAAATATTACATTTAATTGAGGGGAATTATATACTTAATAAAAACTCTAAAAAAACAACTCTTCAACCACAAGGGTTAAGCCCTCTATTTATAAGCCGGATAGAATGACCTAGATCCTTGGCTTGGTTTTCTTGTGTGAGAGGAAAAGTAGCTTCAATCTTGGCCATTTAAATTAATTTGTACTTCTTTAAATCCATCACAACCCTTGATTGTGTCCACGTAATCATTCCCTAATGATTTCCTTGGATCGCCAACGTGTCAGGTGCCAAAAACGTCATCCATTGCATCATATAAGCTTCTAGAAGGGAGTTTAAGTGGGTTTAACCTCGGGGTAAAAGTAAATTTAGGGATGAAGGGTGAATAGTAACAATGGAGGGGGAGCAAGAAAAGGGGTTACCTGTTTGTTGGGTGAATGGCGCAAGTTTGGGTAATTAACAAAGATGGTCCCTTAAGGTGTATAAGTGTTTTGCAAGTTTAGCCCTTGTGGTTTTTGTTGGTGTTGCACCGTTAGTCCTTAAAGGACTAACGGGGGTGTTATAAAAGGGTAACGGGAGAACGGGGGTGTTAACAGGGTGGTGTTGGGCTATTTGTTTAGGCCGGGTATGGCTTCAAAAGACTTGGGCCGTTTAAAAGGCTTAAGGCTTTATAAGATATAAGTAGGCTTTCCCGGGTTCGGTTTTCGATGCTCTTTCCAATTTCACTTCCCGGGGTTGACTTTGACTTGACTTTGTTGACTTTGACTTTTTGACTTGCCTTTGATTTTGACTTCTCTTTACGCTCTTTTCGTTCTCGTGCTCGGTTTTGTCGATTTGGCTTCTATTTTTGTCCTTTTCTTGGATATCCATTACCTGCACAATACAAATGCAAAACATACAAATACAATGTATTTTTGGTACGTTTTTAGTCATTTAAGTCCGGTTTTAGTGGTCAAAGGTATGTGTAATTAAACACATACCAAAATCCCCCATACTAAGATATTGCGTGTCCTCACGTAATGCTATAAGTAAGCACTTAGAAAACTAAGAATCTCAATCCCCCTCGACTAATTACCTCGAAAAGTAGCTAAGTGTTCATCGAGAGGAATTAAAGAATCAAGAGTTTCGAAAAGCCCCATTTTTACCACTTTTAAAGATATACACTTATTCCTAAAAAATTTATATTTTTCCTATTTTCTCATTTTTTTTATATTAGTAACTAACTATTTTGACTTTCATTATTTTCATAACCGTTAGGGATCATAGAACAAGATGCATTTCGATCCGAGAATGCCCCAAAAAGGATAAATTCATCGTTCCCGACTTTTCACTAGCTCCAAACCAAGCTTAAAATGAAATCACAGTTAAATATCAGTTAAGATGCTAACACTACTCATATTTGCAACTTGTGAACTTTTCACTCCCGACAATTATTATATCTTAGGTGAATGTGCTATTTTGAATTTCAACCATGGATCAACGTTTTTGCAAAATTCTATGCTTCACGTTCCACCCGAGAATAATGAGTTTGAAGGCGAGATCATCCCATGTAGCGACTTTCGTCTCGGCACATCCCAACCTTGCGGCTAAGTGACCAGGCTTTTGACACCCCACAGAGACTAGTATCGGGACTCACGGACCTTAGGTTTCAAAAACTCTTAGGTTTCTCGTATACACATAGCTTATTTAAAAACTTAAAATGAATTAGTCAAAGTTCAAAAGCATATTTAAATTTAACAAAAAGAGATCTATTTATTAATTCACACTTAAAATTAAACATAACATTGATTGCAATTGTAACCCTTGACCTTTTAGAAGGCTGTGAGCCGGAAAGATGCAACAAACTTTTATCAGTCTCGGATTTTTATTCTTACTATGGGCTTTCTTTAGAAGGCTGCAACATCGGTTGTGAGCCGGCAAGATACATCAAACTTTTATCAGCCCACAGCTTATATTTATTAATTTTTTTTTCATTTTTTAGCATTTTACATATATACCTATTATATATATATATTTTTTTATATAGAGAAGACTTATTTTTGAAAAATTCAAGTATAAATTTGAACTAAGACTAAAATTTTTGCTATACACTACATAAAATTTGTTGATTTAAGT
>BQNB010136645.1:3723-17969 GCA_026074375.1 Tanacetum coccineum
TAGAAGAGTCTAAACCAATGAAAACCCCCATGTCCTCCGATACTAAACTCACAAAAGAAGAAGAGTGTGAGTCGGTAGATAGTACCAAGTATCGAGGCATGATATGTAGTTTATTATACCTAACGGCGATATCATGTTTAGTGTCTGCCTCTGTGACCGCTTCCAAGAGGCTCCCAAAACCTCTCATCTTAAAGCGGTTAAGCGTATCTTCTGATACATTAAAGGTACTACACACTTAGGATTATGGTATCCTAAGGGGACCGACATAGAAACCGTAGTATATGCCGACTCTGATCATGCGGGAGATTATGTGGACCGAAAGAGCACTAGCGGTATTTATACGTTCGTGGGATGTTGTTTGACATCTTGGTTCTCGAAGAAACAAACCGCTCTTGCTGTATCGACTACCGAAGCCGAATATGTAAGTGCCAGAAAGGCATGTCAACAAGCATTATGGATGAAACAAGCTCTCATCGACTACGACGTACGACTCAACGACGTTCCCATCATGTGCGACAACAAAGGCGCGATTGACCTTAGCAAAAACCCGATGAAACATTCTCATACCAAACACATCGAAATACGTCACCACTTGCTTCGTGATAATGTCCAGAAAGGACATATCTTAATCGAAAAGTGTCGTCCGTCAACAACATCGCCGACATTCTTACTAAACCCCTTAAACGTGAATCGTTTAACTATCTGCGTCTTGGTTTAGGAATGATGGAACACATTCCATAAATCATCTTAGTTCGCTTCTCTTTCTTCTGTCTTAATTCTAGTTCGTGTCCCATTCCGTGTCATGACAACTTAAATACTTCATCCGAAGTACTTTAAGCATATTTAATTCGCGAAATGCAAATTAAAATGTCACTCCTGTTCATAAATTTTTTGTCAAAAACCAAGTCCAAAAACCCTTGACTGAGGGCGGCCCCCAATATATTTGGGACCGCCGATAAATATGGGACCGCCACCAGCAAATCACAAAATGGGACACTTAAACAAAAATTTTTAAAACAGAAAAACAAACACCCCCTTTCCTGCTACCATTGACGAACATGACTCAAAACCCACCAAAACTCAAATTCAACCATTAAAACATCAATTGAAGATCAAATCAACACTAATAATCAATCCTAATATCACAAAGATCATTAATTGTAAGTCATTTCATCTATTTTCTTTCAATTTGAGTATAAGGTTCATGATGAACACCAAAAATTGAAATTGGAGATTTTTGATTTTTCTTTCAATTTTGTACAATTAAGAGTACTAGGATACAATGTATAACTAATATGCTTCCCGTAGATATAGGATTTGCATACATTTGTGAATTTGTTGAAAAATTGATTTCAAACCAAAACCCATATTTTATTTTCAAATCACTCACTTTAGGAACATAATAAAATTGTTGTTATGCATTGTTAATTCAATCCAAAAATGTTTTCAAACACATGCATAATGATCTCATGAACAAATTTTGAGATACATAATTCATATGTATTTTTTGACTTGTTTGGATGAGAAATATTAAATTAAGGAGCGTTTGGGTTAACTCTTAGGATGTTATATTTAGGTCGAGTTAATCGTTACTCCACATTTGTTACATTTAGGCACACACTAGAAACATTGCTCATGACATATTACATGTGAAACGGTAATAAAATGTGATTTCACTTTTGTTTTAGGAAATCATGCCTCGTAAGTCATCCGAAGATCATAAAAATACAAGAGCCTACATACCAATGATATCACATGAATACCGTACACCTATAAAATAAAAACTAAGAGACCTAGAAAGCCGTTACATTCATGAGGGTAGGGTGGTTTTTGACAACTTTACGGATCTAAACTATGTTCGGTCTTTGTTTCATTTTTTCGAGTTCGAGTGTCTCCTTGAAATAAGTGAACAAATTTGTCCTCGCTTCATTCTCGAGTTTTATAGTCAATATCGAGTCAGTTATTTCATCGAAGGTCAAATGTTTATCGAGTTTGTTATTCAAAATCAATTATTTTCTTACTCTCTTAAAGAATTTGTTCTAATTCTTAATGTACCTTGTGAAGGTGCGTGTGTCTTTACCGAAAGATAAAGACTTGATGAGTTGGCATATGGTATCCCTTCAGATGGTCCATATCAAACCAACCTTCCTTCCATTGAGGACATCATTTCGTCTATTTGAATTGATCGACATGGTCAAGTCTGTCGCATCCGTCATGAGGAAGAGATTGATGTTCTTAATATCAAGTTTTAACTCGTAAAATTGAGCCAACCCTGAAGCCTTTACAAGAAATTATTCGGGAAAATGATTTTTGGCTAGGGGGTAATTAGGATCATGTTCTTGCATGTCTTTGTTACTTGCTTTATTGCATCGTACACTCCGAAAAATTCAACCTTGCCTATTTCATGGCAAAACGAATGGAGTGGGTTACTAAACAAAAGAGGTTACTTCTACCCTATGGTATGTTATTAACTCGTTTGTTTAAATTCATCATTAGAGAAAATCCTGAAATGCAAAATGAGTCCTATGTCTTGTACGATCGTGTCATGACTCTTCTTGCCGCTCAACTAGAGCAAAAACTGAGAAGAGATCGTGGCACGATAAGAGGTCGTCATTTCACTTCTTCTTCTTCCGCCTTCAATCAACCATCCTCATCTCATCGCAACGATGATGACGACGATGGGAATGACGAAAGGACCTCGCGTGCAAGTACTCCTTCCCCCATTCGTTATGTCAATTCCTTAACCAATTAAGTTCCTCAATATTTTCAAAACCCACCTAACATTGACCCTGACCTTGAACCATTTTACACCCGCCAAACTAAAATCATCAACCGTCAAGTACAATTATGAGATGAGCATCGTGGTGGAGTAAGGTCAATCAGAAAAAGTCTTAGAAGGTTGTGGAGAAACATGAAGAAGTGAGCAATAAGGGAAATTGATTTATGACATTATATCTATATTATTTACTAATCTATTATGCTTAGGTTTTTAATCCTTATGCTACACTTAGTAACTTAGTACTTAGTATGGGTCAACGTAGCTTGCATGGACCGACCTTCGATTATCATTCCTAAACCAATTCTTGCATGCACCTCGATATACTCTTTGCTATAAATATATATATATATCATATATATAATATATATATAATACATATACTACATATATATATATAAAATATATATGAAATTATGCATCTTATCTTTTAATAAAATTTGCCTACATATGCTTCCCTTATAGAACTCAAGATAATTGATATTGTGAAGTTGGATAGTAAGTATTAGATGCTTCATGATGAGATAGGATTGACTGAAAAAGGGAAATTTAGAAATTTTTAAATATAAGCCATATTAAGAATTCATGAAAAACGTTTATGTCTCCAGAAAGAACGGCCCCCCTAAAATACAGGCGCCCCCCAATAAATTTACCGCCGAGTAATATGGACCGCCATCAGAGTTCACGGAATTCTTCTACTGTGACCCCTGAATTTAAGTGTAGCTGACCACTATCCAAGTGCGTAGGCCCCTAGCATAATTTCTGCATTTTGACAAACAATTTTTTGGAATCTAAAACTTCAAACCGCGAGAGCCTGAGAGGCATGCCTTACTTCTCCAATCTATCTCTTCTACCTTAAATCATGAACTCTTCTCTATCCCTTCATCAATCACATTTTCCTTCACCTCATTCTACCATGAATTCCATAAATGTTCCTCATCTAACCCTTCTAAGAAAATCAAACTCACCATAATCCCTCCTAGACAACTATTTGTCAACATATCTAATGATGAAGATATCACCACCACACCTTCTCCTACAACAACTTCTTCATCTCCAACTCATCCAAATGCACCATCAAAAACTACATCTACTAATCAAACATCATCAAGTCAAGAGAACACATCTTCTTCTTTTCACTCAAAACTTCAAATTTCACTACCATCTTCACATGAACCAAATTCTCCTCCTCACTTGAACCCTTTGCTTAACAATATTTTAGATGTTCCTCCTAGACCTCTAAATCCTCAACCACTTCAAAGTCATCCTTCCTTGGATATCACACTTGCTTTGTCCCGAATCACTCCTCTTGATCACACTCATGACACTACATCACCACCATCACCACCACAACCTCAACCACCTATCATAGGTCATCCTCTTTTCTACAACTCTCATGACTATCATGGGTCAACTTGCATTTGTTGTTCTCACAAATGAAACCTTTTCTTCACCCTAAGAGATGAGATGAATATCATGTTTGCTCATCTTGAATATCTTCTTACTACCGCAATCACTTCACACTTTCCACCTCTACCTTAAAAAATTATCTAAATGTTTTCATAAATGTGAAACCTCAAACCTTTTGCTTAAAAAGTCATTCTCTATGAATCATGAATCATTTAAGACTTATGTAGTATTGTTCCTCTTTATCTTGTATTAGTTCTAGTTTTATCTTGCATGAATGTATTAATGGATTGTGCTTAATGTATGAGATTCATGGTTTGTGGAATGAAAACTCTTCTTTTGATAATTTATATATATTATGTGTTAACTTAAAAGATATTTGTCTTGCACTTGTACTTCTAACTTTGTTTTGTAGCAAAACAATTTTCGTAAGATCGGTCCCTTGGTGCCCCGAACTAGGGGGAGCATACATCAAGGGGGAGTCTTGATATCGTCGATTTCTTTCTTCCTTCAACAACTCGACGATCATTCTTTTTGAATTCGACAAAAAGAGGAGAAATGAAACATAACTCATTTAATAATTTGTCATCTTTAATTTTAGTTAAAATGAGTTTATATTTTGTCATTATCAAAAAGGGGGAGATTGTAAATACAAATAATGCCTAAAAACGTTATTTATATTTTTTGACCTCTCAACATTTTGATAATAACAAAATGTAAAAACGTTTACAATAAAAATAAACATCTACAAATTATTAAATGTAAAATTTCATTTCTAAGATTAGTGATCACTTAAGGTATGGACAAACAAATTAATTAAGCATTTGATTAGTGATCAAGAAAATATTTTTCTCTTAATCCCCACTTTTAATTCTACAAAAGTATTTTCTCAAAAATACATTTACAAAATATTCTCTAATTAAAATAAAAAGTTTTATTAAAAACTTAAAATTTGAAATTTAAATTTTCTCCCCAAAACGGAAGCTTCTACACCAGATACAACCTTCCCCACAAAAAGACAAAAAAGGGAGCGAAGTCTAGGCGGCGGCCCCCTAATATATAAGGGACCTCCGGGACCGCCCCTAGAGAGCCGTTGGGATTCCCTGCCTATAAATACTGCTCCATTCCCAGCAGAAAAACGATTCCTCTTTGCACGGAATTTTTCAGTCTTTTCTTTCTCTCTTTAAAACTTCTTTCTCTCACTAAAACTCTTGATCACTAACATACTTAGATCTTGTTTCAAGTGATCTAATCTCTTCTTCTCAGCTTTCCCCTCTCATTCAAGTGCCAGAGAAGAACACTCGTATTCGTCAAGAAACAAAGTGTTAAATAGTGATCTCTCCTCTCTTCTTCTAAATACCAAAACTCTATTGTATTTATCTTGTGTATTTGTGTGATTCGGATATTGTGTAGATCCGATAGTGTAGATCTTGTGAGTGTGTATATCTTGTGAAGTGGTAGATTGGTTCTAGCTAAGATTAGGACTCGACATTTAGCTTAGTGTCGTAAAATAACGTAAGCGACGTGTAAACGGTTTTCTCCGCCTAAAGGGAGCTTGTTGACATAGTGAAATCTTATGTAGGATACTCAGGGAGTAAAAAAAAAAAGGAAAAATAGAAAAAAGAAGTATAGGCAAGAAGGTGCTTCGTAGCCGAACGCCCTATAAAATCATGGTGTCCTTGGTTTGCTTGTCTCTTTCCTTTATCTCCTACATTATTATTGTTTATATTTAGTTTTGATTAGATAGTTAGTGCCTTGGTTCTTTATTGTGATTTGATTGAACATATAACTCGGATCTATACATTTTTTGTAAAGTAAGAGCCTTAAACGAAAAACAAACGTGTAAACTATTCAACCCCCTTCTAGTTTCCAAACTTTTGGAAAATGAAAATTTAAGAAAGAACGAAGCATTGAAATCAATTTATCCAAAGACCCACTTATCAATTAGAAAGACACGTGTTCAATCAAAAGAACATTGTGACTCTTTAATTGCTCAAATTAATGCAAAGTCTGTTGAAAATTCAGATTTAAATGCTCAACTTCAAGAAAAGGTTTTTGCTATTACAGCATTGAAAAATGAATTAAGGAAACTTAAAGGGAAAAATGTTGTCAATACTGTGGTTTCAAAACCTAATGCCACTCTTGCTCCAGGAATGTTCAAGCTTGACATAGAACCTATTTCTCCTAGGCTTAAGAACAATAGGGATGCTCATGAGGTTTACATTGAGAAGACTATAGAATATGCTGACACTCTTCATGGATTTGTAGAACGTGCTAGAACACAGTATCCTAGTGAACCTCTATTAGAATCTGCTTGCATGTTTACAAAACATGTTCAGGAATTGTTAGTCTATGCCTCTCAGACATGCCCTAATTCACCAAAACCTAGTGAGAAGTTAGTTGCTGTCACACCGATTAACAAGGACAAAAGAGTTAGATTTGCTGAACCTGTCACATCTTCAAACAATATTCCCAAACAGACTGATTCTCTTAAAACCAAAGATTCTAACAAGCCTTTGTTGACTTCTACAGGAGTAAAACCTACTACTAGTGCTAGCGGATCAAAGCCTTCAGGCAATACAAAGAACAATAGGATCACACGACCACCACATAGCAATCAGAAGAATAAAGTAGTAGACCATCCTAGGAAAGTTAAATCTAGTTTGAATAAGACAAAATCTGTTTCCTGTAACCTTTTCTATTTAATGCATTTGTTTAAGCTTTCTGTGCGTAATGCTAAGTTTGAATCTATTTGTGCTATCTGTAACAAATGTTTGTTTGATGCTAATCATGATATGTGTCTTGTTGATTTTGTGAATGATGTGAATGTGCGTTCGAAATCTAAATCTAAAAGAAACAAAAAGAGTAAAGCTTGGAAACCTACGGGTAAAGTGTTCACTGATGTAGGATATAAGTGGAAACCAACAGGAAGATCTTTCACTATAATTGGTAACTCGTGCCCTTTAAGAGCCGAAGGTAGGAGCACTCCCAAAAATATAGTGCATCTTAAATAAACCATTCCTAAGTCAGTTGAAAAACAAAAACCATAGATTAAAGTCTATAGTAGGAACCCAAACAAATAAAATTATAGGTTCGAGTAAAAAACTAGATATTGAAGAATCTAAAATTGCAACAACTCGGAACCCACTCATTTATGGGGGATCTCAATGTCTACAGTGTTCCAATCGTCTTCTTCTCTTGTCAATGACAGTTTTTCACAGAATCGTCTTTATGGATATCAGGACTCCAGATGTTCAAAACCTTCTAAAGGGTAACCGCTCTCATCTCATGAACCTTCTTAAAGTAAATTTTTTGGGAACGATTTCGATTTTGAAAACAACCATTTGGCAAAGATCATGTGTAATGGTTACTATCCCCGGGGGGCCCATCAGGGAATGTAAATTATCTCTAGGTGTATTTATGTCGATGGGAATAGAATATACTTGTTTATGTTGGACAATGTTTGTGACGCGGATCTTGAGTTGCATTTCGGAAAAACACATGCATTATTTGAAATTTAGAAGGGGTAGATCTACTTTCAAGCTCCCGAGACACAAATTAGTACACTATTTCTCTTGATGACATACTAAAGACTTCTCCAATTTGTATTCTTTCAAAAGCTTCAAAGACTAAGAGCTAGTTATGGCACCGTCGTTTATCGCATCTCAACTTTGGTACTCTTAACAAGCTAGCCAAAGACGGTCTTGCACGAGGTATTCCAAAGCTTAAATTTCAGAAAGATCATCTGTGTTCAGCGTGTGCATTAGGAAAAAGGAAGAAATCTTCTCATCAACCCAAAGCTGAGGACACTAACCAAGAGAAACTATATCTTTTGCATATGGATCTTTGTGGCCCGATGCGTGCGGAGAGCATTAATGGGAAAAAGTATATCTTGGTAATTGTTGACGATTATTCTCAATTTACTTAGGTTAAATTTATGAGATCAAAGGATGAAGCTCCTAACGCTATCATCAAGTGCATCAAAAATTATTCAAGTTCGTTTGAATGCCATAGTCCATAATGTTCGAACAGATAATGGGACTGAATTTGTCAATCAGACTCTTCGTGATTTTTATGAAAATGTCGGCATTCCGCATCAAACTGTTATTGCTAGCACTCCTCAACAGAACGGCATTGTCGAAAGACAAAACCGAACACTTGTAGAAGCTGCCCGCACTATGTTGATAGTTTCAAAAGCTCCTCTATTTCTATGGGCCGAAGCAATCAACACAGCTTGTTATACCCAAAACCGTTCTCTGATTCGTCTTTGATACAACAAAACTCCATATGAGCTGATGCATGACAAGAAACCAGATTTATCATTCTTTCATGTCTTTGGTTCACTATGTTCTCCAACCAATGACAGTGAAGACTTGGGTAAACTAAGTGCAAAGGCCAATATTAGTATTTTTGTTAGATACGCGTCAGCAAAGAAAGCTTTTAGAATCTATAACAGGAGAACCCAAAAAATTATAGAAACAATTCATGTGACGTTTGATGAGCTGACAGTGATGGATTCTGAATAATTCGGTTCAGGACCCGGGCTTCAAGTAACGACTCCTGCAACATCCAGTTTAGGACTCGTACCAAACATTATTCCTCAACAACCTTGTAATCCACCAAAACAAGATGATTGGGATACTTTGTTCCAACCTTTGTTCGATGAAACTTCAATCCTTCAACTATTGTTGTCTCTACAGTTCCAGTAGCTGCTACACCAAGAGCTGTTAAAATAACCGATTCACCTGTGTCTACGTCCATTGACCAAGATGCACCATCATCAAGTATCTCATGAACACAAGATCAAGAACGTTCTCTAATTATTTCTCAAGGTGATAAAGAATCCCCTAAAACACCACTATTTCATCATGATCATCTTCACGAATTTCTTCATGAAGACTCGACTTCTCAAGGATCGTCATTTAATGTGAGACCCTCCCATACTCTATTTGAACTTATTGGTAGATGGACTAAGGATCATCCAATAGAAAACGTGATCGGTGATCCTTCTCTCTCTGTCTCCACCATAAAGCAACTTAAAACCGACGCCGTGTGGTGTTACTTTGATGCCTTCCTAACTTATGTAGAACCAAAGAACTTCAAACAAGCAATGACCAAACCATCATGGATCGATGCAATGCAAGAAGAAATTCATGAATTTGAAAGACTACTAGTTTTGGAATTGGTGTCATGTCTAGATAAAGTCATGTTGATCAAACTTAAATGGATTTATAAGGTCAAGACAGACGATTTTGGCAGGGTACTAAAGAATAAGGCTAGATTAGCTCAAGGGTTCAGGAAAGAGGAAGGAATCAATTTCGAGGAATCATTTGCACCGGTTGCAAGAATAAAGGCCATCCGTATCTTCGTAGAAATGCAGCCAATGAGAATATGACAATTTTCCAAATGGATGTCAAAACGGCTTATTTAATGGCGAGCTCAAGGAAGAGGTCTATGTTTCTCAACCAGAAGGATTTGTTGATCATGAATATCCATCGCATGTGTAAAAGCTCAAAAAGGCCCTTTACGATCTCAAACAAGCACCAAGTGCATGGTACAACATGCTCTCAAGTTTTCTCATTTCACAATATTTCTCCAAAGGTGCAGTTGATCCGACACTCTTCATACGGAAAGCAAGAAATGGCTTATTGCTGGTACAAACTTATGTTGACAATATAATATTTGCATCAACTAATACTGCTTTGTGTAATGAGTTTGCTAATCAGATGACCACTAAGTTTAAGATGTCAATGATGGTGCAGATGTTGTTCTTTTTAGGATTACAAATTTCTCAAAGTCCTAGAGGCATCTACCTAAACCAATCAAAATATGCTTCTGAAATTATTAAAAAATATGGTTTGCTATCTAGTGATTCTGTAGACAGACCTATGGTTGAAAAGAATAAACTGGATGAAGATCTACAAGGGGACACCAGTTGATGCTACACTTTATCATGGTATGATTGGATCCCTAATGTATCTGACATCCAGTAGACCTGACCTTATTTATGCAGTCTACTTATGTGCCCGGTATCAGGCAAAGCCTACCGAAAAGCACTTAAATGCGGTTAAACGAATCTTTCGATACCTAAAGGGAACCATTAACATGAGACTCTAGTACTCGAAGGATACCGATATGTCTCTAACAGCATATTCAGACACAGATCACGCGGAGTGTTAGGACACTAGATGTAGTACATCGGGAAGCGCTTAATTCTTAGATGATAAACTTATTAGCTGGTTTTCCAAGAAGCAAAAGAGCACTGCGATTTTGAGTACAGAGGCTGAATATATTGCTTTATCTGGGTGTTGTGCTCAAATTATATGGATGCGATTATAACTAACATATTATAGCTTTCAATTCAATAAGATTCCTCTGTACTGCGACAACAAAAGTGAAATTGCTCTATGCTGCAAACGTTCAACACTTAGAGCAAAGCACGATGATTTACGCTACCATTTTATAAATGAGCATGCGGAGAATAAAAAAGTGGAACTTTACTTTGTTTAGACGGAATATCAACTGGCTGAGTTACCAAACCGTTGCCAAGAGAAAGATTCAACTTCTTAATCGAAAAGCTGGGTATGAGAAGCATGTCTCCAGAAACGCTAAAACGTCTGACAGAGGAGGAAGACGAGTAATGGTGGTAACTCGTGAAATATCTTGTATATTATATGTATATAAGAAAATCAGAAAACCCAAAAAGATTTTTCATTTTATATAAACTTTTCAAAAAAGAAAATGTAAAAATGTAAAATCATAAAAAGCAAATACAAAATTAAAAAATCAGAAAAATACAAAAATAGGTTTTCATGACATGTTTTTATAGAATCGATAATATTTACGGCCTTAGAAATGCCATTCAATAATGGCCCAAAGCTGTAAATAAAGTTCGAATAGATAATATGTCATATGGCTTGCTATTATTTCAGATAGCATCCCGGTCATCATCTTAAATGCAAGTATTTTAAAAAGAGAAATTGACCTCACAATGGGAAATGAATTTTTCTCGGGAATGAATTACTTTATATTCATTCAAAGGCTTGCGTTTACTTTGTGACACAACCCGTGCTTCCTATATCAAATACGTGTACGTGTCAGTGCATTTATTTATGTAAACGAGAGAAATCTTGTTTTTATTGGGGTTGTTTTAAGAAAAAGAACTAAAAATATCAGTTTCTCATCTTAATTTTTTTAAAGAAGTTTCTATCACTCAAACAATGTCTACAGCTATTTAAATAGAAAATGGGACATTATTTGAGGGGGAGAAATAGTCAAATTCTTTAAAAAAGGATTTTTTAAAATGTCATCGCAGAAATAAATGGAAAAGGTTTTTTAATAACGAATTATCAATGAAAGGGGAGTTAATGTATTTGTTAACTTAATTGTTCTCAAAATGTTATTGGATTTAAGCTTTAGAGACTAAATGACAAAATATAGGACTTAGAATCCGAGTTATAAATTTTAGGGGCTAAAAATGTCATTTCTGTAACTTATATAGACTTTGCATTAAGTTTAAATTAGAAATAGAAAAGGATATAAAGCACAAGGACCAAATGTGTCAATTTCAAAACTTAAACCGCTTATAAGTTTCTCTCGTGCACATTTCGCTCCACTCACAATTCATATTAAAATTCCAAACACATTTCTCTCGTGCACATTTCGATCGCTTCAAAAGTGAAAATCAAAACTTGTGTTTAAGGCTAAAGATTCTCACCTACTTGTTCGTAACTCATTACTTATCATCCCGTAAATCGAATTAGCTTATAACTCCTTTTTGCACCCTTAATCAATTAAACACGTATTAGGGTTCATATGAAAAAATTTGTAGTTTAGGTCTAATTGATTGGGGGGTTTTACTAGCTAGAGTGCGTCTAAGGTGCGTGTGAATTAGTTTTAATTATCTATGATGTATGCGTGTGATATTTTGATTTTTGCTTGATGAACTAAGCAAAACATGTGTTGGTGTTTGATTTGTTATGGGTTTGGGTTAGTTAACCTCACTATAGCTTTCTTATGCCTCTGAAAATGATTCTTATCCCTTAGGATCTCTTTTGCTTGGAATTGTAGTGT
This sequence comes from Tanacetum coccineum, assembly GCA_026074375.1. NCBI lineage: Eukaryota > Viridiplantae > Streptophyta > Magnoliopsida > Asterales > Asteraceae > Tanacetum > Tanacetum coccineum. The sequence goes on from BQNB010136645.1 coordinate 15,980, forward strand.
CCTACGTTCGAATATCTTGACTTTGATATTTTGAAGGTTTATGTGATGCGTTTTATGAATTGGTTAACTTCTTGTCCACATTGCATCATATTTGTTCCCTAGATGTTTATCATAGTGATTGTCATTGTTCTTCCTTGTTTGTGCTCGAAAAATTACTTGGTATGGTAATTTGTTGTAAAATTCTTGCATTTATGGATTCTGAGTTGCTTAGGATTGATTTGTGATGCTTGCTTGACATACTCATAGGTCCTTGATTGGTAAAACCTTTGCTAAGTAATATATGTGGCAAGCGAAACATGTTCTGTATGAATGAAGCGAAACATGTTACGACTGGAATGAAGCGAAACATGTTTTCAAGGGAAACATGTTCCACTCATCCCAAGCGAAACATGTTCAAACATGTTTCAAGCGAAACATGACAGGTACAAAACCAAGCGAAATATGACACTTCCAAAATTTTTAAAATTTATGTAATCTTGTGTTTAAAGTCTTATAACTTCATTTGCCATGTTTGAATGTGAATTATTTGCCCTCTGTATGAATGTGTGTTCTAAGCATCCTTGGAAATGTCTTGTTGATTTTTTTAAATTGACTTTGACTAAATGACCTTAGTTGGCTAAATTCTTAGAGTGTAGTAATTCTATCACACTTGCATGAAACCTAATCATAGATCAATCATATTATAAAAGGATAACCAAGATAATCAGTAACATAAATCTGTTGTATGTATAAACTGTATTGGTTAATTCTTATGCAGAATCATAAATCCTCAAGAAACATAACAAGTTGCTGCTAGTGATGAAAAGTAGGTTCCTTCTACTGAGAGAGTCAAGATCAGCTCTACCAATATCAGATTGGAAACCACTATGCCACAAAAGGAAGAGACATTTCAAGTGATCATTGAGGTAATCAAGAATTCCACGTGTTTTAAGGCTTTCACCATATCTGTAGATGTCCCAGAAATCTTTATGCAGCAATTCTGGTACACCATTAAGAAGGTTCAAGACAATGATTCTTATGAATTACTCTTAGCCAACAAGAAGTGTACTGTCAATGCTGAAGTCTTTAGGACAATCCTTAATATTTGTCCAAGAGTGGAAGGTGAAGACTTCACAGAGGTTCCAGATGATGATACTGCACTCACCTTTCTCATTAATCTTGGTTACAAGGGTCCACTAAGCAGGCACACCAACATGTTTGTGGATCATATGCACTAGCCATGAAGAACTCTGGCTGCTATAATCAACAAGTGCCTTTCTAGAAACACTGCAAGCAATGAAAAACTCAGAAAGTCCATAATTGACATATTGTAGGGGATGTTTAACAAGGAAAATGTCGACTATCCTAAATTAATTTGGGAAGATCTTGCTTACCAGATTGACCACAAGAAAAAAAAATCAAGACGTGAGAACATGCCATATCCCTGATTCACCAAAATCATCATCAACCATTTCCTGAAACAACATAAGTCTCTCACCAACCTCAATCTTAAGCATTATCATACAATCAAAGATTATGGTATTGTAAGCTGGTTAAAGTTTGTCAGAATAGGTGAAGACTATCAGGAATATGGACTTCCTATTCCTGATGTGATGCTTACTGATGCAATCAAGCATTCAGAATCATATCAGATGTTCATAAAATATTTAACAAATCAGATCCCACCTAAGAAAAGCATATGGAAAGGTTCAAAAGGCAAGAAGACTGCTGAAGAGTCTCAGGAAACTCTCAATGTATCCAAAGAGTCTGAACCTGAACCTGAACCAGCTAAGAAAAAGACTTCTGGTAAGAGAAGAGTCAAGAAGAAAGTCACACTGTCAACTGATGACAACATTATCTTTGATGATCTTGATTCTACTTTGGAATTAGCTAAGTCTATTAGTCAAACTGAAGCTGAAGAAGCAGAAGCAGCAAGGAAAGTCCATGCTACACATGCTAGGATCGTGACTGAATCTGTCCCTGAATCTGCTAAGAAGAAGTCTAGTGGCAG
>BQNB010136647.1:0-17969 GCA_026074375.1 Tanacetum coccineum
ACTGTCTTTTGGGTCATACCGAACCTACAGATACGTAACATATATATATATATATATATATATATATACTAAAATACCCTTAACTTTGCTTTCTATAACATTAATGGTCCAACATCTAAGACATTTTGCCTTCAATAACTAAAATAAGATCTTTTTATAGTTTAGGAAGTATATGGTCTTATTAACTTTAAATGTATTGGTTATTCATGTTGCCTCAATTATTCACTAGGTTTCGACATTACCTAAAAAGTTTAGGTATAAATGGATTGGAATACTCAAGATAAGTTGATAAAGTGTTATCCAGGAAAAGCTATAGCTTGTTCCTTGTTCTTTACCCATTCTTGTTTCACGCACAAAATGATTTTTCCAAAGCGTATGAGAAGGGGACACATAATACCAAGGACCAATTGAAGGACTATGTATGGAAACCCTTGAAAAGTGGCAAGGTAATGTTTCAAAACTTGTCTTTAACATAGTATTGCCCGTATATGCTCGATGCATAGTTAATAATTATACGCTTAACAAATATATGAGTCTATCGGCACAGAGACTACGTTTATTAATGTAATTAATATATTTTATAGATTTATTAATTATATTAATATTTTTTACGAAAAAATAAATGGCCGTTAATTATACCGCTAGTCGCTATAATTAACTAATATGCATTAATTAATAACTAAGGGACTTATTAATTCGAAAACCAAAACCCGTGAGGTTAATGGTAAGGGGCCGGTCATGGAAGAGACTAGAAGGTTTTAGAAACTTATAGTGGTATGATTTGGTGGACAAGTTTCAGCGCTATATAAACACCCTAAGGCTCTCCAAAACACACGTTACACACCATGACACACACAATTAAAACCTTTCGAATGATAATAACACACGGCATACACAATTGCATGAATTTACCATGCAAACCAATCGTATGCTTTGCATGCAAATTATATATTTACATGCAAAGTATTATGTTTTCTTTTTCCCTTCTGGGGATTCGATCTTGTGAAGCCAAGATAAAAAAAAAACACCATAGTGTTTCGTTTTTTTAATCGTGAAGCAGGCACTAGTATTCTAGTTTATTTCGTTGACGTGTAATGTGAACAACTTGAAGATGTGATTATTTAATCACTACAAGGTTTCAAAAACAAGATTCAAGATCAAGAATATCAATCGTTTTAGTAACTAGATTAATTACAGGTTTGTAAATTACGTGTTAATTTATTTGTTAATTCATACACATCAAACTAGATCCATCATGCGTACTCGTAGTAAATGCTTACTAGATTAATGAATCCCAATAGTGGCATCACGAGCCAACTCGTTTGATGTTATGGGTTACACCATAAAAAACGCTAGATCCGCTTCGTATACATATTAATGCATTGTTTTATTAGAAAATCATGACAATAACATGCATTCTTGTCATGAAAAATTAATTAAAAACTTGATCTTGATTTATATTAATGGTTAATACAGTAAAAAAAAGTCTACATCTAATATCAATTGTTAATTGTAATACGGACATTTATTTATCTCGTCTTAAGGCTCAAGCAACAATTTATATTGGTGTATGTTATTCATTTGATTTAGGCTTGTTTCAACATCAAGTGGTAGCCTTTTGATTCTTCAATTGGGAAGACTCCTTCCTTATAATAAGGATTGAGAACTCAGATTTTTATGTGTTATTGCTTTACTTAATTTATCGCAATATAAGAGTCTCTCTTCACCTCTACCCCTTCTTCTGTCTATTTTATATGCTTATGTGTTTTTCCTTGTGACTTGTTTTACATATGTAAAAGATTTTTAAAATATTAAAACGGACTATATACTTATATCGAAACTTGTTTGATTTAAATTAATGATTATGACAAGTTATTGAGAGTGTGGAAAATATATTGTAATGTTCCCGCTTTAACTTCCTCGAATTATTTGTCTAATTATCTCTGTTAAATGCATATATTCTTCTTTATGATGTGTTATATGCTAAAAATGTTTTCTTGAATATTAAACAAACGTTAAACTATCAAAATTTGATTTAAATAAATCAAGGTTCTTGCGAACTTATCGGAGGTGTGTAAAATATACTCTAATGTTCTTACGATGAGTAAGCTTGAATTTTTGGTTTAATAAACTTTAATTATAAAATTTTGTGCTTTTATCAAGACGTAATTTGCTACTACATTATGACTTGCAAGACATGACGGATAGGTGCGAGTTCGTGCACGGACATGGTTTTAGAAAATGGTCTAGGGTTTGAGTGACCTTTAATGTTTTCCCGTGCCACTACATGTTTTGACATATGTGGTAATAATTAGAAGACCTTGTGTCTCTTGACACATGCAGAGTATGATATAGGGTTTGGTCATTCATTAATATTTTCCCGCGATAAAAGTGCACTTAAAAAGTTAACTTGTTTTCTTAACTTGGGTTACAAAGATGTATACATGCTTCTTTGTACACCTTTTGAATAACGTTTTATAAAGACCTATGTGTGTACCCTATGTGTAAATTTAAGTCTATGCCGCCTAATAAAAGAACACTTGCAAATGGTTTTTCTTTCTGGTTAGACCTAAGGTTAATTCTAAACCACATGAATTTTTCTTTATAAGTCAAACCTATGTGAATTAATGCAAGTTTTTATATTGGTTGACTTAATCGAGTATGCTTGGTCAGAACCTGAGGCATAAGATGTGATAAAACATATACATGACATTACTATATGTGTTACTTATGCCACGAGTCTCATAAATATAAGAGTTTCACTTTTAATGCAATTAACGTACGTCGCTTACCTCTTGCCCCATTTGTTTACTAGTTGGTCAGACCTTCTATAATAAGTGGGAGTACAAGTAGGGTATTAGTCTTTTAGTAATTAGTTGTGTAGTTAATTTCTTTAAGAATTAATTATTGAAAATACTAAAATTAAACTTTCTACGTTCTAATTAATGGTATTATTGCAATATAAATCGTAAACGAAAGTTTTTTTTCTTGAAAAGACAAACCTAGTCTTCTTTCCTTTTAAGAAAGGGAGAGACTTACTTCTATCTCTTCTCTTTGCTTAACAAAGCTAAGATATGATAAATTTGAATTTTTCCCCATTATATTTTAAACTCACTTTTATGCTTTCATTACCCTTTTCAGTTATGAAATTTTTGAATGATAAAAGACTTTTGTGTAACCAGAGAACATGTTTTCTATAGCTACCAAAATGATAACATCTTGCACTTGCCAAGACGATGTGTGAGTTAATGAGAGAAAATCTCAATAAACCGCAACGAGTAAAGAATATTACTAGCATGTCTTTTAGATAATTTTCTTAGACTTAATTTATTCCTTAAAGTGCTACACACCCTTGTGGCTAAGCAGGCCGATTGAGGAGGAATTTCATGCTCAATGTTCAAGTGAATGAAAGCATGGATGACTAGGCCTTCATCTACATAAGTAGAATTTCATATGCTCTGTACATTGCTACTTGTAGTCATTCTAAGAGAGTAGAAAAGTAAATAAATCACTATTTGCTTTCTACTGGTGATGTAACACTTACAATGTTGGCAAATCCAGTGGGAGCTTTGCGTTTTACTACTGGAAAGACATTTATGTAATGTGTCTAATTCAGTGGGAGCTAAAATCTTTATTTCCTTGTTAGTTACCTATATTATTTTCTAGCTTGTCTTGAAATAATTCATTACTTTTCGAATATGAACAATCATTGTTTTAAGGAAGACTGCATTTTATTTTATATGATAACATGTTGCTTTTCTAATGTTATAGGCCATAATTCCTTATTAAACTATATGGTTCTAAATCTACTTGTAATATCTATGACAATATCATATTGTTCACACAATCAAGTGCGTGTCATGTTGTTTGTCTTGATAATATGATGTTGTGTCTTACACAAGTGGGAGAAATCTCAACGTGTGAGCAAGGAATAACATATTATTGTTTTTTATTGATCACAAGGTAAGAAAGCTAATATTTCTACTAGGAATCAAACACATTAAATGTTTGTTGCCCAATTAAGATCTAATGTCAAGATATAATGTAAAGCTACTTCAGCACATTGATTATACGCTTTAGTCAATATGATTGTGGTTTATTGTAAAATCATAAATATAAAGTATGAAATTAACATGAAATTACTATTGAACTAAAGTGTATGCGTTCATAATTACTTTAGTTAGTATAATTATGTTTTCTTGTTAAGACATAAATATAAAGTCCTTGAATTTATCAATGACTCATAACATAAAGTAAGTGGCTAACTTGTTATGTCTTCTTGTTAGGACATGAACATGAAGTCCTGAATTATTCAAAGACTTATAACGTATAGTTGACATGTTATGTCTTCTTGTAGAGACATGAACATAGTATTCTTTAACTATTCAAAGAAATATACGTTATAGCATGCATTTGGTTTTAAAATACTATGTAATTTTGGCTCGACCAAATTGGTAAGTATTCGACCCAAAGAGAATTAAGTTATCTAAGAAGTTGTGATATAGTCTCACAGTCCTAATACATATAGAATACCACATCATTATGGTATGTCTAATGTGTTAAATCAAACCTTACTGATATTGTTTATTTAATTTTAATAACTTTAATTACTCTACCTCCAAAATATATCAAGGTTAGAAAATTGGGTATATACTCAATATGGTTCCAACCAAGAAGGTATTTATGACATTATCTATTTATGGATTAGGATGAATCTCATTATGTCTGGATTAGAGTTCTAAAATTTGTTAATATCTTATGAAGCGTATTATTAACAAGCTAGAGATGAGAACTGTAAAAAATATATTTTGTATGTCCCAATTAAGAACAAGTTTCTATTGCTTAAATACTTAGTATTTGTAGAATAGTCTCTACTTACAAAAGCGAGTGAGAGCATTTATAGATCTTGAAGATATTAAAGAACAAAATACATAACCTTTTGAATTTACTTGGTGATGTCATACTAAGGCTAACATGTAAATGTTGGACCAAAGTATATTGTAACTCTCATTCATAAATCAACAAGGATACCTTATCAATTGAGTGATATATTAATATCAATGCTGAGGAATATAAATTAGAACTGCTAAGATGCATTATCACATCTTGAATATAATAAATGACTCAAAATTATAAATGATAAGATGCAGTCCTTGAAAGACAAGCATTCTTTGAACTTGATTGATGGTTGATCAAACAGTTAAACTGTGATGTTAGGAATGAGTTTCTTTTGAAGAACGACTCATAAAGACAAAATTATATACATATTAATGCATGTCTTATGATAAAAGTTTTTAATCATACTCAAGCAATTAAGTGTGATTAAATTTTGCTTTTTACATGTATTAATTATATAAAGATGATTAATTGTTATACATGTTTTCATGAATATTAAATATGGCAATTAGGTTTCATAACTCTTTCCATAGTGATTACCTTTGCGAGTACGGAGCGTAATCAAAAAGGTTATGAATCCAAATAATAATTATAAGGTATACAAGATAAAAGAATCCAAGTGTGGATTAGATCATCCATCTAGGAGCTGAGATCTTAAGTTATATTATAATTTGATTTTGATTAAAATAAGATAACCCCTGAATACACTGACATCAAGTGGGAGCACTATGTTTGTTTTCTTAAAAACTCATATGTTGTTTAACATATTAAAAACATCATTCCATCTAAGCTAGATGTTAATCCTTTAGCTTGGAATGAAACTTCACTCTGGGAATTCATGAAATTAAACGTATGAACATTGAATAAATGTTACTTGAAATAAACATATGCGGTGATTAAGTCTAATACAATGAAAGTATATCATTGAAGCAAGTCTTAAAGATATATTCCACTTGCGATAATTTAGTACATGAATGGAAACCTTGAATCTTACTAAGGGTTCATCGTGTATATTACATTGTGTATGGGGTTGGTTGTTACTTTTTCATAAGAGCGAGATGAGCTGACAACATGAGTATCTACTTTAAAGTATTTAGATGACTGTTAAAACAAACGTTCTAATAGAAGTTGTTTGGATAAGGAAAATTCATTACTAAGTTGGGAACCGTCTCAAGTAATGAAGAACCTATGGGTAGTTATTGCGACGAGTCTGACGCAATCATCATAGACAACGAACTTGGAGTTCAGAATGACGCCAAACATTCCCAATGAAATGTTAAATCATTTTTGAATTATATAAGGCATAGTGTTGTTTGTCTACACTGATGCTAGAGGATACTCAATCCTAGTTAAGGTAGGATTTTATCATTTATGATGACTCTACTGATTAGATATGCTAAACTATGAGCATTGTTGCAATACATAATGAAGAATAAGAATAGTTTACACATGGAGAAATTGTTGAAATGACTGTTTGAGATATGTATGTTGTTGGCCTCAAATATCATATGAAAAGTAGTGTAGTATGCACAAGTATGATATGACACTCATCATTTTATTCAAACCCTTCACAAATTTGTGAATTTGAAAAAAGTATTCTGAAAGTTTACTCATATGACTATTTAGCTGTCTTGTACCAAAATATTTTAAAATGTTGGGAACATTGGATTTTAACTTACTAATAGTCTTATACTCTTATTTATATATATGTTTATTAGTATTTAGATAATAGAACTGTAAGCAGTTGTATTAAATAATGAATTAATGTGCATGGTATATTCGTTTTCATTTATACTACTTTGTTCTATATTTGCATGTTTAATCCATGAATGACTAGTATCATTATAAATTCTCCACTGTCAATTAACAATATGGGGGTATTGTTAAATTAAGACAAATGTGAGTGTTTGATTATACATTTTGAATCTATGAATTGTTCTCACCAAACTCATATGTTATTAATAAGGGATGCATATTGGACTTCCCTAACATTCGAATATTTACTTTTGGGTCATTTTCATGAGTAATATATCGAAAATAGTTGTATTAATCGTCCTTAGACTTGAGATACAAGCAAATCTTGTATGTGTGGATATCATATTTTTATTATAAGTCAAACGTTATCTTGAATAACGTAGTTATAAAGGCTATTTTTGGAAGTGATGTGAAGCAGCATCCACGAAACTTGTAGTCAATATATAATTTATTCCTCCACTTGCTTGTGTAGTATGATACTATTGACGCCTCTCTAGAATTAATCAGATGTTTACATGTCCATGTCCAAAGGGTAAATCAAGATGATACTTGATTACATTTTGTCATTTGAATTAATATCTATAACGAGAAATTAAATAGTTAAACTATATGGAATAAGTTAAGATCAATATCTATGGTTTAAACAAAGGGATGTTTAATATATCAATGATAATAAACCATTATATTGAGATGTTTTTTTAAACCATAACTTAGGTATTTCTAGGAGCAATGAGGTGTTGCTAGACGTTAATCATTGTTAGTATAAGTTATTAAGCTATGATACTCGTAAGTGGGAGCTGTTGGTATATGCTCGATTCATAATTAATAATTATACGACTAAGAAATACGTGATCCTATCGGAGGCATACACATATACACATATGATACGTTTATTAATGTAATTAATATATTTTATATATTTATTAATTACATTAATATGTTTTACGAAATAATAAATGGTCGTTAATTATACCATTAGTCGCTAAAATTAAATAATAATAATTAATTAATAAGTGACGGACTTGTTAGTTCGAAAACCAAAACTCGTGGGATTCGTGGTAAGGGACGGGCCATGGAAGGAACTAGAAGGAGGTGAGTGTTGGTTTTGAAAACATAAAAAGGTGATTAGCTATGATTTGATGCACAAGTTTAAGGGCTACATAAACACCCTTAAGACACTCCAAAAAACACGTTACACGCCATGACACACACAACTAAAACCAAAAACCTTTCGAACGATAATAACACACGGCATAAACAATTGCATGAATTTACCATACAAACCAATCGTATGCTTTGCATGCAAACTATATATTTACATGCAGAGTGTTATGTTTTGTTTTTCCCTTTTTATACTTAGGGGCAGAGTGAGAAATTTTTGCTTAAGGGGGCACATTTCCATAAGTTTTAGAAACTACACAACAAATTGGTTTTTAGGGGGACAAATTACGAAAAAAGCCAGATATTTTAAAAAATTTACATTACAATTTTTTTCGCTAAGAGGGCACTTGCCCCCCGGGCCCTCTCCCTATCACCGCCACTGCCTATACGGATTCTTTCCTTCATGCGATCAGTAATATATCCCTTTTGAGGATTTGATCGTGTGACGTTAAGATTCAAAAATAAGAACACCGTCATAGGCGAAACTTGGCAATTATTCTGGGAGAGCCGAAATTATTAGAAGTTTTAACTAGCTTTTCTTTATTAAAACATAGACATGGTTATTTGTTTCAAATGAAGACACAAAATAAACGATAAAGCCTAAAATGACTTTTAGTTATGAATTGCATTCTGAAATTTTCAAGAACATGAAAATATGTAGCGCCACTAATATCAACTAAGTATTAGCTCATTAGAAGATATAGATATATAATCCAATTTCAGCTGAAACTTGATACAATGAAACTGCATCTCAAAAGACACCAATGAAAATTATCTTATCATCCAAACCGACTACATAAGCTATAAAACAAATGCCAACAATAAAAACTGAAAGATATCAGATATATTCGTTTTGTAAATACAAGCATACTGAGAATTAAATGTTCAATTTGAGATTAGAGAGAATACATGAATACAATGTCATTTCATTTTTTCGAGCACCGTGTTTCGTTGTTTTAATCGTGAAGCAAACACTAGCATCCTAACGTATTTCGTTACGTGTAGCGTGTGTAGAGGTGATTATTTAATCACTACAAGCTTTGAAGAACAAGATTCAAGATGAAGAATATCAATCGTTTTAGTAACTCGATTGATTAAAGGTTAGTAAACTACGTGTTAATTTATTTGTTAATTTATACACATCAAATTTTATCCGCTGTCTACTGATAGTAAATGATTACGAGATTAATAAATCCCAACAAGCATAACCATACTTATTAGCCAATTTGCAATAAAATATTTTCCCGATCACTTATCGTCATTGACAAAAGGTTACGAGGGTACTTTCAAAATATTATTTTAGTCAACTAACAAAGCGAGAAATTTAATCATCTGATATATGCTAAGCTAATTACTCCCTCCGTCCCAAAATTATTTTCCCCGACAAAAAACACACAGTTTAAGAAAAATGCATTTATTACTGCTTTCTCTTTCTTACTTTTTGACAGAATGACAGTTTTACCCTTAACTAATTAATTAAAGTCTTCTTTCAAGTTTGTAATTATAATTTCAACCAAAGGTAATATAGTAAACTTGATCAAACTTCTCTATCTATTTTTAGTAGTGGACAATTAAATTGAGACATCCCAAAAGGGAAACGTGGACAATAAAAATGAGACGAGGAAGTAACTAACTAGCATTAATTAAGTAACCCACAATAATATGTAAAACATTTTCATCAAATACTTTATGGGATTTGATATACAATGCCCACTGGGCAATGCATAAGCCACATTAAATAAACATAAAAATTCACTTAAATACATGTCATTTTTAAATTAATAAACCCAAGTTTCTTTTTATGTTCATATTAATTGATGCTTAAACTTACATCATATTTTTTTTATATTACACCCACAAATCTATCTCACATGTTTTAAGTAGGATCTGAATTTGCAACCATTTGGTTGTGAAGCTTCTCATACATCATGGGGTACCATTGGGACACAAGCCCTTTAATGAACTTACATCATATTATATGTTAGCGAATGAGGGATTAAAGAACATAGCAAATATGGTCTCTTTGATTATCAAATACTTTATGTATAATCAGTTTTACATGTCTAGCTAAACTCTAAACTGATGGAGTGAAGGTGTATATATACACTCAAACAAATAAATAGTATTACTTATTATTATTATAGAAAGATGGAAGAGAGGAAAAACCGGCTAACCGCTTTTTGAAGTTCGAGTTGAAGTTCCAACGCTTTCTCAAGTCTCGTGACAATCTCCTCAATACTTGGACGTTGCGATCGTTCTTCGTTCAAACAGTCATACGCGGTTTTTGTGAAGATGTCGAAAGACTGCGAGTCCATTTGTTTATATAGATCCCAATCAATCATTTCATTGAGTCTTTTCTCTCTATAATGGGTATTGGCCAACGGAGCCAAATACTTTTCTCGGTCATCATCGATTACTGTTTTCCTACCGCACAGTAGCTCAAACAATACTATCCCAAACGAGTACATTTCTGACTTGTGGTCGACAGTGTAAGCCTTTAAAAATATTGAGTCTACATACCGACGTGTATACACACATGCACCATTATTGAAAGAATGGTGCCTTTTAGATGTTGTAATCTTCATGGAACGTTCAAAATCAGATAACTTGGGTTCCCAGTCGTCATTTAATAGAACTGTGTCACTGTTGATATTCCGGTATATTACGCTGAAATCGCGTGGCTCGTCATAATGAATGTAGCTCAATGCATGCGCGACACCCACAGATATCTTCAATCTTTGCACCCATGTCAACAACATTGGGTTACTTAGATAGTTGCTGAGACTTCCTCTAATCTCGCGTCTGGTTATGATGATCTTTTCATCATTTTCATCACAAAAGCCAACAAATGAAACCAGATTTTGGTGCTTGAGACTAGAAAGCATCGAAACCTCAGTCCGAAACTTTTCATCTCTATCCTTTGCTCCTTTATAAAACTTCCGAGCACTGATATGAATCGATTCACCGGACCACGAGAGCTGTCCCTTGCATCTCTTTTCATGATAACTTCTGTTGACAACATTTTTGTCATCGAAGTTGTTGGTGGCGGAGAGTATACTATCAAGGGGAATTTTTAAGTGAGCAAGGTGGTCGTAATTAGGTGAAGACATCATGTTTCTGTTTATCAAGTAAATGGGTGAAGTGTTTGAGTTACAAAAAGGATGTGAAGGAATGAAGGCGATATTGAATACTAATACGTATATAAAGGCTACGTACACCTCCACCGACTGTCCTCTTTTCTTTAATCCTAATTATTATAGTAGGTATGATCTGCAAGTTTTGTTTATTAAATATTTTACTATCTTAGTTTTCAGTTTCTGCATTTGGGATCGTGGAACCAAACTTGAATACAATGTTCGACGAAAATTATTTAATAAAAATTACTACTTAAAGTGGATGTCTTATGAAAAAAAAAAAAAAAACCAGCAATGGCACTAACAGGGGTTAGTAATCTCTTTGTAAACTGTTTTAAAGATTCAGTAACCCAAATATTAAACCCGTATACTTGAGTAACCTATTTGTAACACAAAAAACAATAGTAACTTATGTGAACATTTGGCCAAACTTTAGTAACTTTTTTATGTATTAACCCTTATTTTTAAATTAAATTATTTTTATCTATTTTTTATGATTTTAATTTTATTATATTTTTTAAAATTTTGTGCTATTTAATTTAACATTCATTTATATATATTTTTATTATGAATTTTTAGTTTTTTTCATTTTTAGTGGGTTTATTTTATTTTTATTCAAATTTTTTACAGCTTTAACCTTTAATTAGAATACAAACTTGATGGGTAAGAGTATAACATTTGTTCGCCACACAAATAGTCACCGGGTGCCCGCTGCCACATTGCGCGGATACCATGCTAGTTTTTAGTAATGAACAATTAAACTTGGTCAAATTAACTTTTTCCATACAATGACAGTTTTACTAATAACTAACAAATTACAACCAGCATTAGGATATAATGAGGTTGTATTCACGCTTACAAAAAGTAGCCATTTTACATAATTAATATCATGGCAAGCTAAATTATTTATTTTATGGGAAAATCGGAATTTACGTATACTTTTATACCAGATGAGAAATAAATTTGACTATTTGGTTAAGTTCCACGGGAAACTCATAATAGCAACGAATATAAGCTGTCTTCTCAAACACCAATAAAGGTCTCTAGAGATCTCTTAAACTAAAAAAATCAGGTTGATCCCATTTTTTTATGTACATCACATGGAACATGTTAGCCAGAAAATTAAAAAAAAAATTAAGAACCCAAATTACGGAGGCATTAAATTCATGATTTTTCTTGATATGTAAATACCCACAATTTGAATCTATTTTATTTTATTTTATTATTTAATAAAATAAGATTTTGTATCACCCCTTTAAGCTATGAGCATTAAAATACTAATTAATACAATGATGTGAATTACCTTAATTAGCCACTTTTGTACAATAATCCAATGCACCACTCTTCTCTTCTGCTATACGCTTCTTCTAAAACACATTCAAAATATATCACTCTTCTTCCATACGCTTATTGAATGATTAACAAGCCATTCAAAAACAATCCAGAAATAATGTTCTCTGTATCATTGATTCACAAATTCGTGAATATATTTTTGAATTTGAATCAACTCTAAGAAGTCTACTCGATGCCAGGGGTTTTATTGCTTAACCAGATTCATCAACCCTAAAATTCGAATCGATGCCAGTCGATCTATGTAGTGGGTTTTTTGCTAAAGAGTCCAAAATCGGTAACTATCTCTTAATTTTGTGCATATTCAATTTAGTGTGTTTGATATTTAATATATTTGCTTTGATTAAGTTCAATTAGATCATTATTGTATCAAAACCTTAAGAAAATATTTAGGAAAAACTGTTTATATGAATTGAATCGGATGTTTGGAAGGCTCTTAAGTAGTCACTGGTAAGTCTTTTTACGTTATAATGGCCAAGTTTGATTATAGTTGACTTGAATTCGATTTTAGAATACACACGTTTTGTCAAATATTACAAGAAAACTAGATTTTGGATCCGAGCCATGGCCTACGATTACAAATCAAAAGAAAAAACTTTCCGCCCATGAAGTTCTTTGTAAGTAACATGTCTAAAAGCTCTGGCTAATTGAAATAATGTTATTTTTACTAATTTGGATCTTGCTTTCTTTAACAGGCCACTCGATAAGCATCTTTAGTTTGCGGTAAATTCATATAATTTATGATATGATTCGATTCAAAATATATGATATGATTCGTTTGTTTATATTTAGATGTATTTGTGTTTAATGATAACCCTAACAAAAATTATTTATGTTTAATGAAAACGTCTAATAGTAGGTTTGATGTTTGTATTTTCAGGAAGAAACTATGATGACATGTTTTACTATGGCATGAGAACTAATGAAGCATTTCTTTGAGCATGTTAGTAATAATTTTATAACAATACATATGAAAGTTTTAATATATTCAATTTGTTAGCGATAAAGTGTTTTGGGAATAAATTCGGGAAATCACAACTGTATATATGGTTCGGTCAGAAATGTTGTTTACTGTGTCGATTTTTTTGGAATTCCTTAAAATAAGTTTCAAATATTGTTGGTTGGTGTAAATTGTATGTTTTACGATATATTTCAAAGATGATGTAGCTTGCTTGATGGGTGCGGGTCACATCTATCCATCTACTACAATAAATTTGGTATGTGTATCTCACTTAGTGACTCATAAGTCTTGAACCAACATCTATCTGTATACACATGAACAGTTGCTCTTGAGTCAACCCACCATGCAACATCATCATCATGTACAAATTATGCCACATATATATATGTAACATAATAAACATGAAGAGATTTATTAAACATGATATGACCTTTCAGTGAGCTGGATGAACCATTCACTGAACCATTTGTGCCTGAACCATAGGTTTTGTTGTCAACTTTTCCACCTTTGCAATCCTTTTTCAAGTGTCCAAGTTTTTGACACTTCTAACAAGTCACTTTAGACTTCTTGTTAGGATCAGCTTTGGTGTCATGATGTTTACGTTTACCCGTGTTGTCAGTGTACCTGGTGGAGCAGTTATGCTCTACCATATTGACAACTGAAGGACCAGCAACATTGTTGCCCTTTGGCTTGTAACTATCCTGCACCCTGAGGGATTCCTCAATGTGTAGATGACTGCCCAACTCAACAAGAGTTAATTCCTCCTTCTTAAGGTATGCTTGAAATCTTTTCAAGAGGGGAGAATTTTATCAATGATACAATAGACTTAAATAGCGTCATCCATGTTCATCTTATGTTGTGTAAATCTACCAAGTATACCAAGAAGTTCATTGTATTGTTCCATAACTGGTCTTGAATCAATCATTTTGTAATTTGTGAAATTACTTACAAGGAAATTCTTACTTGAAGCATCATCAGCCATATATTTGGCCTTTAAAGAATCCCATAGTTCTTTGGAAGATTCAACATTTTGATAGATATCAAATAGGAGATCAGACGTACCATTGAGGATTAAACCTCTGCATACATAGTCGTCATTCTCCCACTTGTTCCTCCTTCTGATTTATTCCATGGTAGTATTCTCACCATCTTGAGGAATAGGAGTAGTGAGCACATACACCACACTCATGCTAAAAAGCAAAAAGTGCATCTTCTTCTCTCATTTCTTAAAGTCCGCCCCTTCAAACTTTTCCAGCTTGGCAAAGTTTGAAGCTATGTGTTTCATAGCAGCAGCAGCCATTGATTATCACAAAATAGTTTACTTTGATTGTTGGTGGTTATGAACCAGGAACAAGGTGAAGATAATCAATGCTAGCTAATTATCAAATGAATGGTTACCGGATATCACTTGGAATCGTGTTATCACTTTCCATATCTTAAAACGTCCATTTAAGGTCGTTTTCTATATCTTGATTGTTGTACTTTGACGTAGCACCCCATTATTACCATTCCGCTGCTACCTGATTTTGGGGGTGTTACATTATGTGTGTCTTTTCAAGCATGTTGCAATCTTCTATTTATAGGAGATGTCACTCAAACCTCACTAAATAGAATTATGAGAGATTAACGACCCATTAATCTCTTCATAATTAGCCTCCATGATCATAGGAATAGTGGTTACATGACCAATTAAATGTGGTCATTATTGCAGTTATAACTGCCACTTGAATATGTCAAAACCGTTACAAGTATTTGAATTCATTCCTGCTAAGTATTTCTTTTAGTGTCCTGAACACTCATCAGCTAGCTCAATGATGAGCATACAAGCTGAAGTGTCCAAACTGAAAAGACTCACTGATGAGTTAACCCGCTGAAGATACATCCTTTGATAGATTACTCTCTAATGGTGTCCAGCTTACTACTCGGGGAGTATAAAGCTAAAGCCATTAGACTGATAAACATTTGTTCAGTTCAGAGTTACACTCATTGAAGAGTAAACTCATTGCCGCGACTTGAATTCCGTTTTACCACTTTCAGAGTCAGGGTCTTCAAGGATCTGATGGATGTACACTCCGTACCTCCAGCCCCATTATTCGGTATAAACTAAGTCCACAATTGAAATAAATTTCCAACAATATTTGAAACAAATTTCGTACAGGTCAACTGACCTATGTTCCATGTTAATCACCATTAGCACGAATAGGCCATGCCCATCATAAAGAATAAAACGTCCTTGTCAAAGGAAAAACTGATGAACTTGAATAAGCTTGTAAACTGGCCCATTTTTCTTTGGGTTAAAGTCAATAATTACCAACGTAGTTTCAAAAATTTTCACATATTACAAAAATGATGATTTTAATATCATTATTGAGGCCGTCCAGAGGGAGCAGGGACATAGGATTGTTGGGGTTGAGTCGACAGTCACTGCTTTGACTGAGAGGGTTGCTGAGTTAGAGATGGATAACAAAAGGCTCAAAGGCACCGCGAGTGTTGAGAGTCAGAGAGTTGATCGACTCTAACGCGGCATGTCACGTATGCAGAGAGAGCTGAGGCAGATATGACGGTTTCAATTTTATGATCGAGTAAGAGTTGGCAGATTTGAGGCATGTGCTAGGAAACACATGGGCTACCGTCCTTAGATATGTTCATTAGTGTTGCAGTATTGAACAGTAGCGTTTAGTGATGACCGTAGCGTTAGAAACTCGTATTTTCTGTATTTTGAAACCAATGTGATGTAATCACTAATGTTCGATGATATGAAATTGGTATTTATCTATGATATAATGTCATGATTTGATATACTTATGCTTTTACGCCATGCATTATGGGTTTTCCATAAATATATTTCGATCATGTATTTTCTATGTCAATTAACCGTAAATTTTATTTAACACCGTTAGTGATCTCGCATCACCTAGAAATCTCATCGAGTGTTATGTTGTTATGTTGTAGGAAGATACCTAACACCCAATCTGGAGCGTCCATGACTCATGAGGAGGTTGAAAAATTGGTTACTCGCCGAGTAGCTGAAGAGATGGAGGCTCGTGAAGCCGCAAGGACGCTTGAACCCCTGAGTGAGAATGGGGACGAATAAGAAGGTTAGAATGGAGGAAATAGGAATGAAGGTAAAGAAGGAAATAGGAATGGAGAAAACGAAAATGGAAATAGAAATGGGAATCATGGCATGAAATATGGAGGTTTCATGCTAGTGGCTCGAGAGTGAACATTCTAAGACTTCTTGAAATGTAAGCCATATAATTTCTTAGGAACCGAAGGCTTTGTCGGATTGACCCACTGGTTTGAGAAAATGGAGACTGTGTTAAACATCAGTAATTATCCACTGAAGTACCAAGTGAAATATGCTACATGCACACTACAGGATAATGCTTTAGCTTAGTGGAACTCTCATAAGAGAAAAATTGGTGTTGATGCTGCATATGCCATGAAATGGGTTGGACTTATGAAGTTGATGACTGAGGTGTACTGTCCAAGGAACGAGATTCAGAAGATGGAGATTGAATTGTGGAATCTGACCATGAAAGGAAACGACTTGACTTCTTACACTCAAAGGTTTCAGGAGTTGATTTTGTTGTGTACTAGAATGGTCTCTGACGAAGAGGACAGAGTGGAGAGGTTTATTAGAGGATTACAGGACAACATTCAAGGAAATATGATTGCTGTGAATCTGGCTAGACTCCAAGATGCCATACGCAGTGCTAACCAATTGATGGACAAGAAGCTCCAGGGTTATGCTGCAAGGAGTGCTGAGAATAAGAGGAGGATGGAAAGTAACCCAAAGGATAACCATGGACAACAACCACCATTTAAGAGGCAAAATATTAGTGGGCAAAATGTGGCTTGAGCCTACACGGCTGGGAATAATGAGAGGAAAGGGTATGCTGGACCTCACCTACTCTGCAACAAGTGCATATACCACCGTGTAGGGCCATGCACAGTGAAGTGCAATAACTGTAAGAGAGTTGGACACCAGATGAGAGATTGCATATCTGCAGCTGCTGTACCAAACACGTAAAGAGCCCCACTTGGGAATCAGCAAGGTGTTATTTGCTATGAGTGTGGGAGACCAGGACATGTGAAGAGAGAATGTCCAAAGTTTAGAAACTGGAACCATGGGAACCGAGTTGGGAACAAGACTGGTAACCAGACTAGAGGTAATGAAGCTATAGCAAGGGCTTACGCCATTGGTGGAGGAGGAACAAACTCTGATTCCAATGTTGTCACAGGTACGTTTCTTCTCAATAACTGTTATGCTTCTATGTTATTCGATTCGGGAGCCGATAGAAGTTTTATGTCGTCTACCTTTAGTGCTTTGCTTGATGTTGCACCATCCACTTTAGACACTAGTTATGCTGTAGAACTTGCCGATGGAAGAATTTCAGAAACAAATGTTGTTCTTAAAGGTTGCACATTAGGATTATTAGGTCATCCGTTCGACATAGATCTAATACCCGTAGAACTTGGTAGTTTTGATATCATCATCGGTTTGGATTGGTTGGCGAAGTACTACGCGTTGATCATTTGTGACAGGAAGGTCGTTCGTATTCCTTATGGAGATGAGGTATTGATAATCCGAGGTAATAATTGCGATGACGGAAGTAAGCTAAACATCATATCGTGTACGAGGACCCAGAAGTATATTCAGAAGGGATGTCAAGTCTACCTAGGGCAAGTTACATCCAAGAAGGTTGAGG
>BQNB010136648.1:0-17969 GCA_026074375.1 Tanacetum coccineum
CTTCTTGCTTCTTCCCTTGACTATTGCTAGACATGACTCTATCTTCCAGTTGATTGCTCTTAAGCTGTGGTCTGCTAACACTAGTAGCGGGAATTACTCATGTAGAGAAAGACACGCGTTTGTTAGTTTTCCTAATGTCTTGAGGCAACCATGGTGTTCTAGTTTGATTAGGCTTTGTGTGTACTTTATACATTCCTGGTGCAATCACATTTGTGTTCATGAAAATTGGCAACACATTCTAAGGCAAAATCTGTGTAGTGACTGGTTTTGAAAAATCACAAGACACATTTTGTGTGGTAACTGACTTTGACTTTGAGAAATTTGTCTTTGCAAGAGAATCTAAAAAATAGCTGGTTTACCTTAAATTGATTGTCTTTGACTTTTAAAAGCATTCGGTTGTCGAATAACCGATGATTTTTCAAACTTAGTTTCCATAGATTTTCCTTTCATCTTTTCTATGAGTTTCTTCAACTCACTTATTGTAAGTCCTTTGTCTTGTAATTGAGCTTTCAAGTCTTGAATTTCAAAATACTGTTCACGTTCTTTCGAGAATACATTTGACTGATTTTCTTTGAAAGATTTGTCATATTTTATATTTTCTTTGCACTGTCTTTGAAAGATTTTCTGTTCACGTTCTTTCGAGAATACATTTGACTGATTTTCTTTGAAAGATTTGTCATTTTTTATATTTTCTTTGCACTGTTGTAAATCAAGTTCAAGATTAATCGCATGTTTCTGAAGTGCTTCAAAACTCTTTGACATTGTTCTACTTTTTGAAAGCTCTTTTTCAAGATGTTCACATTTTTCCACAGTTTCCAAGTAATCACATTGCAAATTAGTAACTTCATCCAGATCAGTGTACACACCAAGTATTGCATTCATGTGACCATCATAGAAATATTCCCTTGAAAGTCGGTCGATTTCATTCAAAAACTGTGTTTTTTGAGTTTCCGGTTGAGATTTGAGAGTGTCTACTTCATGTTCAAGAGAATTAAAGTATCTCAAATCAGCAACCATTTCCTCGTTCAAACACAAGTGAAATTTTTCTAAGTCCGCATTTATTCTTCTAATTTGGGGGCAAAAATTTCCTTTGATTGTGTTTTGAATGAAAGGATCTATGTTACCAAAATATATTCTTTTAGCGATTGTTTGTTTGCAACGTTTCACTCCATCAAAAATCGTGTCAACACTTTTTTTAATCTTGAAAATTTCTTTAGAGCTTTTACACTTTTGATCCCAAGGAATGGATTCATCCATTCATTTTTCTGTCAAAGTTGTTTGTTTACGAAAAGACTCTTTGGAAAATTCATTATTAGAAGATGTATGACTCATCTTTGACGTTCTTGGAAAATAGTGTTGTTCAGGCGACTTTTCCTGTTGTGGAACGAACAAATCATAAAGATTATTCAACTTGTCATAATCAAACGGTCTGATTAAATCGCTTAATTTTGATCGACTTTCTTTGTCAAGACAAATCGTTTCGTCAGATTCAGGGGCTTACATTAACGCAAGATTATCATTATAGCACCCTATATCATACAGACGAGGATTCGCTCATTGAGCTTTCTTGAGGAACTCAGGTTTTGCAAAACTCGTTTAACAATTACGATTAAGCATATTCATTGTTTGAACAAATTGGCCGGTTTTATATACACTATCATTAAAAACCTTGACTTTGTTTTCTAAAGCAATGACTTTATCAAGTTCTTTGTCTTCATAGGTTTTGTAAAGCTTAATCTGAGCCTCTTTTGCTTGTGACATTACGGAGATGGTTTCTTGATGTGCACAAAGCTCTTTTTTCATATCCAAAATCGTTTGATTTAAATCATTTATTTTTTGAGTATATGCATTAGATGATTTTTCAAACTCAATTTTGTATGACATTAAATCCCCTTTAGATTTTTCATAATCAATTTCCACCTTTGACCCATAATTCACATCATTATACTTATCAAGTTCCGCTTGGAAC
The DNA here is from genome assembly GCA_026074375.1 of Tanacetum coccineum. NCBI lineage: Eukaryota > Viridiplantae > Streptophyta > Magnoliopsida > Asterales > Asteraceae > Tanacetum > Tanacetum coccineum. The sequence goes on from BQNB010136648.1 coordinate 1,970, forward strand.
TTCTTAAGGTCTTTGATAAGTGTAGAATACACATATCTATTTATGCTTAAAAAGGCCCAATTCAACCCAAAACGGATCAAAAATGGCAAAATGATGATTCTAAACTTTTATTTTTAGTTTTGAAATCCTCAATTTCACCTTTCAATATATCAACTAAGGCCTTGTTTGATGTTTCTAAAAATTTATTATGATTTTTGCTGTCATCAATTTCACATTTTAGTTTCTCAATTAAAGAAGCAAGCAAATCACGTTCTTGATCAAGTTCATCAGTGTCATCCTGGTCATCCTGATCTCTATCATAACATATATCCAATGAATCAATAGTGATATTAGTGTCATTTTGTTCCTCTAGATATATGTCATTAACAGATTCAGGTTGTTCAGGATGTTCATTTTCAATGGCAAATACATTATAGTTGTCAGTATTGTTTTGTACCTTATGCAATAGTTCAGCATCAAAGATGGGTCCAGAATTGTCATCTGGATCTGGAGTAAACTCTTGAATTTGTGCCATGTACATATAATGTGCTTCCAATTCCTGATCGTCAGACTCATCATCAGTGTCCTCCTTCCAATCAGCTTGCTCTGCATTCAACTGAATCCCAGCTTCCTCTTGCTTACACAATAACATCTTTTCCTTGCTATAAGCTGCATCCTTTACTCGTCTCGATTTTTGACATTCCCGTGATACATGCCCATATTCCTTGCAGTTATAACACTGAATCCCAAACTTTTGCACAACTTGAGTACCTACATTTTCTCTAGCCCCAACAACATTAACTACCCTCTGATTATCATACCCAGTTCCTCTGTTTATTTTTAGAGAATTGTCTTGATTAGCTCTACTAGTGTTTGATGATGTTCGAAGGTTGTTGTTGGTAGGTTTGTAGATTTTCTTGAACGAGAGATAAATTCAAGCCATGAGTTTGTCAATCTCCTTTTCCTTTGACATTTCATCATCTTCAGTAACTGTTGCAGGTTCTTGATCATAAATAGGAGCAGGAGAGTTTACAATTGCTTTTCCTCTGTTTTTGGTAGATTGTTGTGATCTGGAGGTGGAATATTGATTGTTGTGAGGAGGATGGTTTTGAGGATGGTAAACTGGTTGTTGTTGAGCAACAAGTGCAAGTGGATTAGCAGTACGTGCTAGTCTTTCAGCTCTTATCTCATTGACTTCATTCTTGGTGTACTTCGGATGTCATAAAGTTTGTGTTAGGAGACAGTCTTCAGCTTCTTGACTTGTTTAACAATGTCACAAACTCTTGTCATTATGGTTTGTAGTTGAAGTATGACATGGATATTCCTTGTTGATTTTGTTAAATCACACCATGATTTATGATCTAGCCCATTCATCATTTTATTTACACTTCGTGTATTTGGATTCATGTGATTTACCATCGTGATGTGAATTTTCTAACTCCCAATACAAATTATTTTAAGTTATTGAACATTCTGATTGATTCACCTTGTTTCAACCTTTCAATGGCTTTCCATATTTCACATGTATTAGGACAAGCATCAACTGTGGAGTAGATATCGTTATCTATCCCTGTGAGAATGATCTGAACGGCTTCAGCTTTGGCATTCAGTTTATCTCGTATGTCTTGTGAAACATTTTTATAGTTCTCCATATACCTTATGTGATGTTTCTGAACTACTCTGCAACTGTAACCGGTCTTCTCAGTCTATTTGAACTTGTATGGTAGATTCTGGAGACAATAGTGGATGAGTTCATTGTTTGGTTTGGTGTCGATGTATCTCTTGATTATGGATTTCCACTGAACGTAATTACCAGGTGCTAACATTGGTGGACGATCTTTGCCTCCTGCTTCCATAATAGCATTGTGTAGAGTATTGGATGTTTGAGTTTGCAAATTGGTATTTGTATTTGACATTTTCATGTTGTGAATGGATATTGGATCTTAAGTGTTATAAAGTGTTGATTGTATTATGGTTTGAATGAAGTCAATTAACTTCTACGGGATTTTACAACGCTATGATTAAAACCGAGAAGAAAAATGACTTTTTGGGATTTTACAAAATCAATAGTTAAACCGTGAAAGTAGAGTTGATTTGAAGTTGAGGTTTGATGTTTGATTAATTAATTAACGTTTTAAGTCCACAGAGTACGTTGAGTTAAAGTCCAAAGTCCAAAGTCCAATAAAACAAGGTCCAAGAAATGCAAAGATTTCAAGCAGATGATAAATCACTGTTTTTAATGACAACTCGCTGGATCTGTGATAACTTGCTGGATTGAGAAGATTTGGGCAGCACAACGGTTGACTTTGACTTTAGAAATTTTGTCTTCAATGTACCTATAACTCTCTGCTTTAACTCGCTGAAAGTTCCTGTAAGTCGCTGCTTTAACTCGCTATAAATTCCTGTAAGTCGCTGCTTTAACTCGCTGCAAATTCTTGTAAGTCGCTTCCTTAACTCGCTGAACGTTCCTGTAACTCGCTGGTTTTCTGCTTAATTCGCCAGATTAACTCACTGGATTTAAAAATGTCACTTTCGATAGTACAATCTGTCACTTTCGTACTTTTTGTCCTGTTCCACCTATAACAAACGCACAAACTCGCTACCTATTGAGTTAGACAACTCGCTAGATAGAAAAAAAATGAAGGAACATTATCGTATGCGTAATTCAAGCTTAATTTATATAAAAAACAATAATAAGATTATGACTTTCTTTCTTAAGTAAGCACAAACTTCACAAACTAAGCAAGTAAGCTAGAAAGCTTCTTCTAATCACTTTAAGTACATGGCTTTGTTTTCTTCTTGTGGAAAAACTTTCTAAAGAACAACCTTTATCGCCACTTAGGACACTTAATATTAAGTTTTCGATTTTTAGATATTACTTATTTTTAGTACTATTAGGCTTATTCGAAATCATGAGTGAGCTACTTAAATATGATGTGGAACTAGATATGAGCAAGAGATAGAAATAGGACAAGCTTTAACAAACCTAAACCACAAAAAACAAAAAAAAAAAAAAAAAATAATTAAAAAAAACAAAAGAACTAAAACATGTGGTTTTATAGACCTATACTATTGCTCACGCGTTTGATCTTTGTAACCTACACAAATTATCATATCACTAAAACACCCGCTCTTTGGCGATTTGATTCCACCATAGTTATCCCATTGTGTTTGATCCAAACACAACATTTTTAAAGTTGACATAAAAATTTACCAATAAGCAAGATTTGAAGTAGAGAAAGAGAAGAAATTAAAGCTTTAGGATGAGGATGAGAGAAAGTTAGTAGATAGTAGTAGAGAGAGAAGAAGAAAACTTAGAAGGAAAATTTAGTTAGAGAGAAAAAATGGTGTGAGTTTACAAGTTGAGAGCAAATGCAACCACACCCTCTCCATGTAGTGCGAGGTCAGAGGGGTTTTTTTTTACACTTGGCATAATTCATTACTTGGCAACTCTGGGCTCGTTTCTTTAATGGGCTAGTTATGGCTTAACTTGGGCTTTGAACTTGAAACATAGACAATATTAGATTACAATCCAAGCCCGTTTACCCAGACTAGCCTATTACTTAACAAGACTAATTGCGACTAATTGTGACTAACAAGAAGTATGAGTTGGGGCGTAGATAGAAATAAGAAGGAAGGTTATTCAGGGACTCCTTAATGATTAGATTAGTATGAGTATGAAATTCGCTACCATCCAGGTAAGGCAAATGTGGTGACTGATGCGTTAAGTAGGAAGGAACGAGTGAAACCTAGACGTGTTCGAGCGATGGCTATGATCATTCAGTATGGAGTAAGAGGAATGATATTGGCAGCCCAAAGTGAGGCGTTCAAGCAAGAGAACGTACGCGCAGAAAGGCTTCATGGGTTAGATTGACATATGGAAAAGAAGGAGGACGAGAGTTTGTACTTTATGGATCGTATATGAGTTCTGTTAGTAGGGAATGATGAGGACGGTAGTAATGGATGAGGCTCATGCATCAAGGTACTTGGTACATCCGGGAGCGGATAAGACGTACTATAACCTTGGAGACATGTATTGGTAGCCACGTGTAGAAAATATATAGTTACCTATGTTAGCAATTGTTGGATTTGTTTAAGAGGTGAAAGCTGCAATGTCAAAGACTTTTGGCTTGCTACAACAGCCTGAGATACTTGAGTGAAAATGAGATAGAATCACCATGAATTTTATTACTAAATTTCCAAGGTCAAAGTAGTGAGTATGATGTGATTTGGGTGATGGTCGATTGACTGACCAAGTTAGCTCATTTTCTAGCTATACAAGAAGATTTCAAGATGTGAAGTTGGCAAAGATTTATATTGATGAGATAATAGCAAGGAATGGAATTCTGGTGATGATCAACTCAGATTGAGATGGATGATTTACCTCGTGGTTTTGGCAGACGCTGCAGAAAGTGTTAGAGACACGATTGGATTTGAGTACTGCTTAGCATCCTCAAGCGGATGGACAAAGTGAACGTATGATTCAGACTTTGGGAAGATATAATGAGGGCATGTGTTATTGATTTTGGTTGTAGTTATCATTCGAGCATTTGGTGTGCTCCGTTTGAAGCTTTGTATGGAATGAAATGTAGGTCGCCTGTTCTATGGGCAGAGATTGGAGAGAGTAGTTTGACTGGGCCTGAGTTAGTACTAGATATGACAGATAAGGTAGTATTGATAAAAGAAAAGCTCAAAGCGGCAAGAGACCGTCAAAAGAGCTATGCTGATAATAGACGCAAACCGTTAGAGTTTGAGGTAGGAGATCGGGTTATGCTAAAAGTGTCGCCTTGGAAAGGTGTAATTCGCTTTGGGAAAAAGGGTAAGTTAGCACCGAGGTATGTAGGGCCATTTGAGATTCTTGAAAGAGTCGGTCCTGTAGCTTATCGGTTGAGATTGCCTGAGGAATTGAGTGGAGTACATGACACGTTTCATGTGTCAAACCTAAAAACAATGTCTGGCGGATGCTAGTCTGCATGTGCCATTGGATGAGATCAAGGTTGACAAAACTCTTTGTTTTGTTGAGGAACCTGTTAAGAATAGTGACCGTGAAGTTAAGAGGTTAAAATGTAGCAGAATGGTGGTAGTTAAGGTCAATTTGGGTTCGAAGCGAGGTCTTTAAGACTTCAGGTAAACTGAGTATCCACACTTGTTCGTTGAGCAAGGGATCATTGGGAGTTTTTAGTTAAAGTTAGGTACGTAAGGTTTCTTGTAGACCTTAGTATGCCCTTAGATGTGTTTGTGTGATTTTGGTTAAAGTTATTTTATGAATAAACTCAAAGTCGAGCCGATTTTTAAAAAATGTTGGGCTTTGTAACAACTTATAACTTGGGTTCAAGACAGTTATTGTTTGATGAGTTGCGAGACCGAGTTGTAAATGACGTTGTTACGCAACTTAAGGTTTTTGACGAGTCTCCTCGATGATGGGCGAGTTAGTTGGATGTTTCTTTTCGTTTGGAGCGGTTATGCTGCTATGCGTACCCTTTTGTGGGCAGGCAAAGTGGCTAGCAGTAAGATATCTTGTGAAGGAGATAAGTGAAGTGAGTGAAATATGGAAGTTTGTAGTAAATTTTCTAAATATATAAAGTGAAATTGTGAAATGAAAAGTTATTTTTAGAAAGTTAGTAAGTAGCATTTATGTAAAAAGGTTTACCCAAATTAGCTTAGGTTTTTATGAAACTTAAGCAAAGAAGATAATTAGAGTTAATGTCACACCCTGGTATGGGCGGAAACATAAGGCGTAACTTCATGGATATCATCACAACACAATGGTGTCAACAATAAAGAATCACCACATGTATAACTAAATATAAAAGACACGATGTGTCATGACAATACCAAAAACAAAGGAACGACATCTTGTATTAATGAAAAGGGGTCTCATCAATACAAAGACAATGTCTTGCAAACCTATTAAAAACCCATAACATTCAAGAATTCATGCAAACAATTATGAAACAAAATCAAATGAGAACTTCTAATGCCATCCTAATGGTCTCTCTAGCCACTTTTATTAACTTCAACACCTTCATAACGCTCACCTGAAAATGATGCTTAAAACGTCAACACAATGGTTGGTGAGAGTCATAGGTTTACGACACCAATTCAAGATTTAAATCAATTACTGTGATTATAAAACAAAACAAAACATGGCAGGACAATTAAGCTGACTATTATACATGCTAACATGCATTCATCTAAACAATCACCATTGGGACGGAACATGTCCCCTGATCCAAACCACAAAATTCATCATATAGTCATGGAGAGGAATGCTATCCCCGATCCCAGACTCTTGGTACCGTATCTACACAATATCATACCCACACAAAGTAGGCGAAACCTCATACCCACAAAGTAGGCGAAAACCAATACGACATCATACAACATGCAGCACATAACATATAATAGCTACATAAAAGTCCATGCGTAAATTAAACCACATAATCACAATAATTAAAACAATTCAAACATTTGCAATCATTTTCATCCAAGAAAACAAATGACAATGGGACAATGAAACTCACCTTATTGCTTTCAGCTTACGTTGACAAATCTTGGCACAACAATCTAATCATAAACAAAACCAAGTATACTCGGTTAGGCTAAATTGCCTAAGTTCAATGGTAACAAATCACATTGTTGTACTCCTAAACTTTAACATAAGTTTATCATTCTTTATATACATCTCCCGACATTCATTTATATAACCTTATTACCTGTATTTATTAACTTCCACTTTCATAGTTTCTAGCTGAATTTTGTACTCAGTTTATGATCACAAATAAAATATTTAAACATCTAATTGATGGTTCTCCTTACATTCCATATCTCCGAAATGAGTCGTGAGCTACTGTGATTTAAAAAAAAAAATACTAAGTAGAACTATTTTATAAAAATTCATCTTCAAAAAGTACTCAGATTCGGACTTGAACGTGCACCAAAAAGTTTGACATCCTGAAAAATACTTAGAAAATGTTTTATCGCTAGCCCATCGAACTGGAGTTAATAGACACCTATAATATGACTCACGATTTTTGGCTAACCCTATTTTAAATTTTAAGTAGGGGGTTTACTCCCCGAAATCATATCCAAATCTGACCCGAATTTACTGTTTTAACAACTTTTCTTGCGAAAATTATTTGACTAACTTTCCTACCTCAAAACCTTTCGAGTCTGAACTTTTTGGAAACTAGACTCTCTGAACTTAGTCAATAACATAAAGATTCATTAAAAATTATCATTTGACCATCAATAAGATAACACTCGAACAAGATGACTCCAAATTCTGCTCAATCATAAATTCAATTCTATCGCGTTCTAACTCTAACCGAATACATCAAAACGCATCTAATATATCCCCAATCAATCCTAATTAGTCCATTACCCCTTAATTACATATTTTCTAAAAACCTTATTTCCATCATTAAATTGTTACATAAGTTTTTAAAGAAGATTGAATAAAAGAGATTAAGAAAACATACCTAAAACCTTTGATTTGTTAACATAAACCACCACTTTGGATCTTGAATTAAAATAATCTTTTTTCTTTTCTTTGATGTTCGACCGGCCAAAAACAAAAAAGGGGAGAAGAGGGCTTTGGTTTATATAGGAAAACCCTAAGACTCTAGTCCTTATCAAAAACAAATTTGTATTTCATTTAAACTCTTTTTTTCCCTTTTCTTTCTCCACCGATTGGCCAAACACCCCTTTCTTTTTTTTATTTTTTTTAACTATTATTATTTACATAAAAACCCTTAATTTTTCCGATATTTTTATAAAACCTTTTATTTACTTTAGCACCCGTTAAAGTTAAACTAGCTTAATTAATTATGAATCAAATTCATTTCTATATATCTTTTTCCTAACTTATTACTACTAAAATCTATCTAACTAAGTTTCTAAACTTAATTTTCTATTCTCGCGAATTCCTATTATTTTAATACGTAAATACATAATACGTACACATAAAATACATACACACTTAACATTATACCATCATTTCCATTGTCACAAAAAATTGAACAAAATGAAATACCCACATTAACTATAAATTCAATCAAAATGAGACGATCACGCTCACAGATTGCTAACCAAAATCACATAAGATCACATAAACACATAATTATTAAAACACATAATGAGCTCAAGTCAATACTAACGGTTTGACTAACCTGCTCAAAGCACAGTTGTCACAGTATCTCCTCCTTAGGGAAATCTTGTCTCGAGATTTAACTAGGTTCAACATCATCATCAACAAACAATCAAGAATACTTAGCTTTCACATGGTCCTCACATTCCCACGTGAACTTAGGGCCACGCTTTGAATCTCATCTAACTTTCACGATCGAAAACCCACTGCTTACAACTTCACTTGCCCATACAAGGGTACAAAGAGCAGCATAACAACTTTAAGCAAAAATAACATCCAACTACATGAAAATCGCCCGTCTTTGAGGAAACTCATCAAAAACATTAAGTTGTGCAACAACGTCATTCATAACCTAACCCCGCAATTCATCAAACAAGAACTATCTTAGAACTAAGTTATGAGTTGTTACAAAGCCCAACATTTTTGAAGAATCGGCTCGACTTCGAGTTTATTCAAAATATAACATTAACCAAACCACATAAGAACATTTAAAGGTGCACTAAAGTCTGCCAGTAACCCTATGTCTGCAAATTACTAGTACTATGCCAACTATAAGCTTGTCTCAACGAGCAAATGTGGATACTTAAATTTTATGAAATCCTCATGTCCTCGCTTCGAGTTCCAATGGAGTTAACTATCGGAATCCTACTACGCTTCAAACTTTCAACCTCACGATCGATAATCTCAATAGTTTCTTCAACAAAACAAAGAGTTTTGTCTACCTTAATTTCTTCTAAACGCACATGCAGATTTGTATCCGCTAAATACTCTTTAAATTTGAAACACATCAAATACGCTACTAAATTATTGAGACAATCTTAATCAATAAGCCATAGGACCGATCCCTTTAATGATCTCAAATGGTCCCATATATCTTGGTGCTAACATTTCTTTCTTTCCAAAATGCACTACATCTTTCCAAGACGACACTTCCAACATCACTTTATCACCAACTTCAACTCTAAATGTTTATGCATATTGCCAACATAGCTCTTTTGGCAATCTCTGGCCGCTTTGAGCTTTTCTTTAATAAATATCACCTTATTTGTTGTCTCTTGTACCAATTCTGATCCAATCGACCAAATTTCTCCAATTTTAGCCCAAAAAACATGTGACCTAGAACACTTTCCTTCCAGACACCTTCAAATAGACACATCAACACCGCGAAATGATAACTATTATTATAGAAAACTCAGTTAAGGGTAGATGAGTATCCCAATTATCACTAAAAAAATCAATCACACACGCTCTCAACATATCCTTCAAAGTTTAAATATAACGCTCAACTTTGCCTCCGATTGAGATGAATAAGTCCGAAACGTCATGTTTTTAGCCTGTGTTTCTCAATGCCTTCTGTAAATGTCCTACCCAAAGCCGCGAAGTAAATCTTCCACCACGATCTGAGATGATCGACACATGCACTTCATGCCTTGTTACTATCTCATTATTGTAAAGTCTCATCAAATTCTCCATTTTAAAATCTTTACGTACTACCATGTAATGGGCATACCTTAGCCAGTCTATCGACTATTACCCAATTTGTATCATACCCACTACTTGATCTTGGCAACCTTGTAATAAATTTCATAGTTATTATATCCTATTTCCACTCGGGTATCTCTAGTTGTTACAATAAACCCAAAGGTCTTTGATGTTTCAGCATTCACCTTTAAACAAACAATTGCTAACATAGGTAGCAATATCCTTTCTCTATACACATGGCCCACCAAATATAATATCCTCTAAGGTCATAGTAAACGTCTTATTCCTCCCCAATGTAACCAATATTCTGATGCATGAGCCTCTCCATCGTTAATGTCCTTAATCACCTAATTAATGGAACCAATAAAAGATACATAACTCCACCTTGCCTTCCTTCCATTATTGTGGTCCAGGCCACGCAACATTTCTGCTGTCACGTTCTCTACATTGTCTTTTTGCATGAGTACACAACCTAATCCTTGATTCGACGCGTCGCAGTAAACTACAACTCTTTGGATCCATCATGCAATGACAATATTGGTGCATTTCGCAAATTTCCCTTCAACGTCTGAAAAGCTTCCTCTTGTTCCTTTGAGACCCCCCCCCCCCTTTCTCCTACTTTTATCATCTGGAGTCAATGAAGTAAGGGGTTTAGCAATCTTAGAAAAATTTACTATGAAACATCGGTAGTAACCTGCCAATCCCAAGATGGCGTCTTAGGTACTTTTTAATTCTTCATTGCTTCTATCTTACTAAGGTCTATGTGAATATCATTACTGTTAACCATGTTTCTAAGGAAATGCACTTCTTGTAGCCAGAATTCATACTTAGAAAACTAGGCAAACAACTTTTTTCCCTTCTTCACAGCACTCCCACACCAACGTTAATAAACCGCGTAATCCTCCTTAGACTTTAGAAATCAATATAGTCAATGATAAAAACAATTACAAACTAGTCTAAATACATGCTCCACACCCGGTTCATCAAGTTCTGAAAACTCGCTTGGTGCAATTGGTGTAACCCAAAGCATAAAGTAAAAAATGATGTTGAATAAATATACACGTAAAATAAAGCCCAGCCCGAAACTCCCGCACTCCCGCACACACCCTTACACTCCCCGTAAACCTCACATGTTCCCATATCAGGTCACAAAGCGGTTCTTTAGAATACTTCTTCATAAATCCTTAACTGATAATAGCTAGAATTCGAAGAATCATATCTTAGCGAAAAACGTGAAACTTGGAAACTAGGTCGAGCAAGTCGACGATCCTGGGGAGATTTCATGGGTGCCAGCTGTGCAACTCTCGATGTCTAGCCATTCAAAATGAACCATCCTTCTATTGAACAACACAGGTGCTCTCACGGAGAGTGACTGGTGAATAAAACGTGATATCGAATGACTTCTAAGGTTACGAAATACCAAATAGGGTAGCAAATGCATATCGAATCAAAGGCTAGAATACATATAAGGGATTTCACATATGCAAATAGATGTGGATCAAATGACATAAGAATCCTTTAAATAAATGATAGAATATCTATACCGATAGGAAACACAAACAAAAGAGTCACCAAAGCGTATCAAGACAAGAGGAACACATATCGAATAATGATACGTATCAATTGATAAATACGAAAAGGTAGAATTCTTATACCAATAACCGATTTTTCTCGAAAGAACCAACTAAATAATGTTTTTATAAAAATCAATTTATAATAATAAAGAAAGTCGTTTTAATTATAAAATATCATTAAAAAAATTCGTCTTAAATATAATCTTTATAAAATTCATTTTAATCATGGTTGTCATAAAATCCAGAGACAACTATTTAACAGTGTATCGCATCTTACCCATATACATTACTTCAAACTTCCTTTTTATAATTATAAAATTTATCGAAAACGAGCATATAAAAAATATTATCATATCTTATTCATAAATGTTATATATAAAAAATAGTTTTGTCAGTCAACCACTTATCATATTGTTTCAAAATTTATTGTAAACATAGTTTTCTTAAAAAAATAATAAACAGACATTTCCATAAGCGTCTTGTATTCATAAAATCATTTCAAAATAGTTTTCCCCACACACCATCAAGATATACATCAAAAGGTTTTCATAATTCGACATTAATATAAAATATGTTACTCAAACAAGAACATCGTAATACCAAAAGGGATTTGTAAAATACCGTAAGGACTCTAACACAATTCTATTGTTTGAAAGCGAAAGGGAGTATAAAGAACCATACAGTCAGACTAACAGTGAAACGGACATGCACAAGAGAAATTCATGCGAAGACATTACGAACCAAAAGAAGAACATAATGACTTATCCGTACTCACGATCGAAAGAACAACCATCGAAAAGCATCGGTACTAACATACCATATCATGTTACGAAAACCAAAGGATATATAAAGAATGGAGTAATGATCCGCACTAATATTTTAGGAACAATTAGCGCTTAAAAGAAACTTTTGATACTCGTACGAGTAATCAATACAATGAAAGAACTAATGGAATGTACCGATATCCAAAGAAGCAGATCCGGACAACCAATATTCATCAAGACACCGAATAGAAAAGTTAGATCATCCATACCGTCGTGGTACAAACAAGGTATGCTAAAATGAGGGTTATATATTGGAGCCAATAATCGAGTAGACGAACAAACTCAATAATCGTAATAATAGCATTAACGGGTATCCAGGGTATCCGTAAGCGATAGATAGAAGGAAAACTTACTAACTTCATAACAACCGCACATAATATAACATCTTATACAAACCAACAACAAGCAAACAACCGATCAATGCAATTCATGGTTAAACAAGTCCTATACTTGTGTGAATGCCTTTAAATAATTATGTTGGCCCCCATAATTATAATTGCATCCAGTTTACACGTATACATTACTTTCCAAGACTACAACCTCTCAATGATAACGCACATATAAGCAAATATAACCACAGTTGACATCTTAAAAAACCACTCCAATATAACATAGAATAAGATGCACGCCATCAAAAGAAATATTACTTATAATAAAGAGAAAAACGAAACAACATAAAGGAAACAAAAGGCTCACAGCACCTCCAAAATATGAAATATCCGAAAGAAATAATTAATAGCATCGTAACGAGGTAAAATACGAAATAAACTTATGCTGGGCCTCGCTGGGTTTGAATTACTTCGCAAGAGTCACCGACTCCGCGGGTCCATGCCTACTACGAGCATTCCGAACCAGCGATCAACTACCCTAATCCCTTAGTTCCATAAGAGGCTCCATCTGCAATTGGCTATCTCTTTTGGATCTCTATATGCGCTTAAGCCAATTGGGAAAATGGTTTCCTAATAAAACTTTCATTACGGAAAAAAGGGAGACATAGATATAAATAGTAAGGAATTAATATATACCATATTAGATAATAGTAGACAAAATAGCTAAATAAAAGTTAGACAAAATAAGATAAAAAAAGCTATATAATTAGGGGAAAGTATAATAGTTATAATACTAAACACTTATGCCCTAAAATGCATCTATATGAAGGTCTCCTAGGTTATAGTCTAGGCCAAACCACCTAATTCTCTATAACCAAAGGCTCTGATACCAATCCGTCACACCTCGCCAAGGCAGAAACACGAGGCGTAACTTCATGGATATCATCACAACACAATGATGTCAACAATAGAGAATCACCACATGCATAACTTCTCACCATATTGTCTCTTTAGGAAAGGATTTCAAGCTATTAATGGTCTAAACCAGGTTTACTTTATTAATAAGGACATAATTTATTTGTCACCAATAATAATAATAAAATCCTTAGAGGAAATTAGGAATAAGGGAGGAAAAGTAAATACACAATTAGCTTTTATGAGTAATATTAGCATCATAACTTGTATTTTGCAATGATCTTGTTTTTAAACTTGGCTTGGAGAGGTGAAAGTCGGGGACGATGAATTTATCCATTTGGACACTTTTTATGCTTTTTGTTCCGTGATCCTAAAAGTTATCAATGAATAATGAAAGCAATACATTATGTCACACATGAATAAGTTGTAAGTTGTAAATTAGAAAAATCATAAAAAGGGAAAAGTTTTGAAAAATGGGAAAATGGGGTGTTTTAAAGCTTGTGATTTCTTAACTCTCCCCACAAAAGATTTTGCTACTTTTCAAAGGATAAGTTTGGGGAAGTTTTGAGGTATTTGGTTTTAGAGCATATAATATTGCGTAGTCATGGGTAGAATCATCACCGAAGTCAATATTGGGTAGGAACGTTACCCCCGATCCAAAACACACAACATTTAGCATATAACATATAATAGTTACATAAAAGTCCATGCGTAAATTAAACCACATAACCACAGCAATTAAAACATTTCAAAACTTATTTTGCATCATTTCCATCCCAAGAAAACATAGTAAAATGGGACTATGAAACTCACCTGATGCTCAGCTACTTGACAAAATCTTGCACACAATCTAAACATAACAAAAACACAAGTTACACTCGGTTAGGCTAAATGCCCAAGCCAATGTAACAATCATATGATGGACTTCTAAACCTTACACTAAGTTACACTCGGTTTGACTTTTCTTATAGGATCATTAAGATCAACTAGGAACACTAAGAACTTCCCTTTGGAAGCTTACCAAACCCCAATTAGATCTTCAATGATCTAGGCTTGATCACTAAGTTACAAGACTTCCTCTACAACAAAATTAAATAAAAGTTGATTGTTCAAATCAAGTCCTAACCTAATCTAGAGACTCGATTTTAAAAGAAAGGGTGTGAGAAAGAAGACCCTCGACTAATAACACACAAGTGTGGATTAGGTACTTGTGTGTCTCTCTTGCGGAGATGTGTTCTTTAATAGAATGATAGAAAAGAAGATTAAGAACATAAGAGATGTTAGACTTAGAGGATATAAGAAGAGAAAAACAGAGAAAGAATGTTTTACAAGAGGCGAGGAATACAAGAGCAAAGAGGGGGTATTTATAGGCCAAAAACCCAAAGTGGTAAAATGCAATTCGCAAGTGGCGCGTTGGCCATGTGTTAGTGCGTGACCAGTGGGCCAGATACCCAAATCCATTTTTGGGTTTTTGACGTTTTAAATACCCACTTTTGTTAAACCCCCAATTGTACTTCACGCTTTGACCTTTCCACTATTCTTATACTCAAGGTCAACCAACTCAAATAGCAATTTGATAAAAAACATTTGTGAAGTAATTTGAAAGAAGATTTGGGGATGTTGTCCAATATCAAATAGATAGAGAAGAACTATTAGACAAATGGTATGTTTGGGTATTCCCCACATGTAAATGGTTTAGTTGGAAACTACCCATGGTTAAATGGATGAATTGGCATAGTTAGGATAAACAGTGAATATGCCAAAATACTATTTTTAACTTGGTGAGCAAGTGTGGATGTTGTGAGAGATGGAATTTGAATTTCAAATTCAAATACAATTGAACATGTGAGATAAAGATGAGATGGTGAGTTGTCATGATGTGAAGGTTTGATTTAATGGAAAGGAGCCTTTGGCTTGAGATTTAAATGTGAAGATAAGGATGAGGTTGGGGTGTAGTGAGTTGGCAATAGGTTAGAGTGATGTCATGGTTTGGAACCTAAAGATCAAATTTAAAATCGAATCTTTGAGATAAGGTGGTGAGGTAGTGATGTGTTTCAAAAGCTTTAAATTTATAAGACTAGAATTACCGATTATTAAATGGAAACACACGAGTAAAAGTATAACCCACATATGTAGTATAATATTTTAGGTAAGACCAGGTCGTCCACAAGGATTTGATTATGTTCGTATAATCGCAAGTTTTAAGACAAAACTTAAAGACTTTTTCAGATGAGATATGATTGATGATGGATTCAATTATAAAGGAGAATACTACTCGGATAGTTTCATATAACGTCTAAGCAATAGTAATGATTATGATCTTTGATTTTAGGACTTAACTTATAAAAAGGTTTTTTCATCAAAAAACATTTTCACAAATTAACTTGTTTTAACATAAGACTTATATTAGTTAACTTAATCAGATGTGTCACGCAAATAATCAAGTTACTATTATGTCAAATCTATTTTGTTTATCAAATAACGTAAGCGGATTTCTCCAACCAAACGATAAAGACCATAGACAAATCTTTAAAACAATATAGCACACAACGGGTCTTTCGACCTATACCGTTATATGTATATAATCAAAGTTGATTAACAAAGTTGATAAAGATTAGACACGATAAGATTTTAATACAAGCTTAAGATAAACAAGATCGTAATAATACCAATTACTTATTTAGTATATTAACATCACCGAGTAGACATAAGGAGCTTAGCCACTCATGGCCATGGTGTTCATAACAA
>BQNB010136649.1:0-16333 GCA_026074375.1 Tanacetum coccineum
CTTTCCCACCAAGCACCCTTCACAGGGCTGTGGAGGGATGTTTAGCTTTGGCATCCCTTCAATTAACTTCTTTTCGGCCATGAACTTCATCGAGTTAAAATTTATGTGACCCATCCTGACATGCCACAACCACGTCGGATCGCTGATTCGAGCACTCAGGCACATTGTTCTGACTTCTTCTAACTCTATTTTGTAAAGTCGATTCGGCGATCTTTGAACCTTCACCAACAGGTTCCTTGTTGTATCATGAACCCATAAAAATGGGTCCTTAATCTTGATTTCATCACCTCCTTCTGCTAACTGTCCCAAACTTATTATGTTGCTAAATAAGTCTGGGATGTAGTAGACTTCATCAAGCTTTCGAAGTTCACCATTTTTACACTGAAACACAATTGAGCCTTTGCCTTCTATTCTAACCTTTGATTCGTTACCAAACTTCACGTAGCCGTGAACTATTTCGTTTAGATCACGGAACTTGTCTTTATCACCAGTCATGTGATTACTGGCTCCTGTGTCAAGGTACCAAATACTTAACCGCCTCACCTCATCTTCTTGTGTTCTTAGTTCTGGGAATAATTTTTCTTTATTTAAGAATACTTCACCAACCTCTCTACCATTGTCAAACGATGCTAACAGAAGTGTTGGTTCATTGTCATCATGTTCTTGAATCAAGTTATTCTCATGGCTTCTGCTGCATAGTGACCATATTCCTGACAATTGTAGCATTGGACCCTGCTCTTATCTTGATTATTTGACGTTCCACGCCCTCCATCTTTTTGGTAATGTGATCCTACTCTCCTACGAGTGCCACGACCACCATTACTCCTTCCTCTTCCTCTGCCTCATCCTTGATGGCCTCTAAATCAACCACGATTTGACTTTGATTTGGAGTCACCTTCTCCCCTCTTCTTATTTCTCTCTGACCACTCTTGGTGTGTCAAGAGAAGTTTACGATCATCACTATCGCCATGCCCCTTCATTCTTTCTTCATGAGCCTTCAATCGTCCGATCACTTCTTCCACTGTCATCGTGTCCAAGTCCCCGAATTGCTCAAGAGTTGAGGCAATCTGAAGGAACTTAGATGGTACTGCCCTAAGTAGCTTCTTCACCACATAGGACTCCTCCACCGTATCCCCAAGGGTACGCATGGTACTGACAATGTTGCTCACTTTCACAGCGAACTCATCCACTCCTTCAGATTCTTTCATGTTCAGCGATTCAAACTCAGCCTTTAGGGTTTGAATCCTCGCCGTCCTCACTCTATCTGCTCCCATGAACATCGTTTTTAAAGCCTCCCAAGCTTCTTTAGCTGTTTTCTTCTCAGCTACTGATAAAAGCAAGTCTTCTGGTATCCCTTGATAGATGGCCGCCAATGCCATCTTATCCTTCCTTGCCTCCACTACGGTGTTTGATGTTCTGGGCTCCACTGCATCCCAAACTCCTTGGGCTTGCATGAATACGCGCATCTTGATCGCCCAAGCTGCATAATTGTTTCTTGATAGCATCGGATAGTGGAATGTGATATGTCCATCTTTTTCACCATTGTTTCCTGTCATCTCTTCACGAGATTGATATTTGGGCATGCACCAGGTTGTGCTCTGATGCCACAATGTTGGAATCAACTAGCTCTTCACGAGATCTATTATCAAAAAACAGTGAAACAATGGAAAACAGGAAGATATATGGCAAATGTTTGGTTGTATTATTGACTGAGTTTTTTTTTGAGGGATGATATACAACGTACAATTTGCCTTGCTATTTAAAAGGAAAACTTTGCAGAAAATTAAGGAAACAAACTCCACTAACCCTATGACTCGGACTTTCAAACCCACATGGTTTGATTTATTCAAACTTCAAACTGAAACAAAATACGTGCCACAAAAATAGATAACTTAATTCTGAATTATTTTAACATTAAAAGCCTTAGGCAAAGGGCTGCTGCCCTACAAATATAATACAATTAAAGAATGATTAATTTTCTTCTTGTTTTTGTTGTTGATAAAGGACCTCATGATTACTCTATCACCTTCACCTTTATAACTTCCGCTAGTTATTTATTCAGATGGTGTTTATCCCAAGTCCCTAACACTAGCCAACATTTCTATTACTTTTACTGGATATTCTGGTAGCACGTAATCAACTTTCATATTTTATATTTTTCTATAATCACAATGCACTAGACTATAGTATGGATGACATTAATGACTTGGTTATAGTATGGATGACATAGTTGACAAATGATGCACTTGATCATACAGTTAATGTAGAGAGATTTGGTATCATTAGATCCCATTTGACGAAGTTCTTTCAATAGAGAGGTTCAAACGACTTACATCAAAGGTAGATAAATAATTGATCCCTTAATGGTCAATGGAATCATTTCATGCGCAAAGAAGAAAGAAAGAAAAATTTTAAAGTTTTCGAAAAAGTTTTTTTTGTAAAGGATTTCTTCGGTAAATTTTATTAATTCAAAAACAATTAAATACAAAGAATGTGAGTGAATCCCACATCTCAGCCTAATATCAAGTGTACAAATGCAACAACTGTGCTTCGCACATATTATATTATAAGAATGACATGCCAAACTTATAAGACAAACTACATACGCTATTTAATTTGACCATGAAGACTGATGTCAAAACCATTAGCAAATGCCAAATGAGTATCAGTCAAACCACAATCATCAAAGTCATCATCATACGGGTTGTCATCATCAGTAGATTTCCATCTTCCATACAACCTCTTATTGCCCACTCCACTGGCATTTTTAGAAAGATTATTAACCTTGGAGCTCATTAATACCATAAAGTTTGTAGTTTCTTTGTATACCACTTCCACTTCACTATCACTATCCGCTTCAACCGGATCATCCACCTTTTTTAAAACCACATTAGAAGTACTAGGTATAGGTGTTAATTTCAAATCAGCCCCTACCAAATTCGAATTACCCCATTTGCTCTGTATTAAGCGTATCAAATGGGTTAGAAGAACGTGCCTCTTGTCTCTGTATAACAGCTTGCTTCTTTGAACCACTTGAGCTAACAACATTCTTTTGAAAAATTGGTTGATAAACTTGTTTTGTCGGTTTAAAATAAACTTTGGAACCCAAGTTAAGGCCACGAGTAGCTCTTTTAGGCGGTTGTTAAAAGCCATCAATATTCTTACTTTGCTTTTTAGGAACTTCAAGAATACGATGTGGACATGTCATATCATCATGTCCAAAACCTTACACACTCCACATCTAAGTGGTTCCCATTCTTACTCCACCCTAACTGTATGCAGAGTCTCACCATCATCCTCCATATTGGGAATAGAAATAGTTATCTCCTACTTAAGCTCCCAGTCAGCTTTAATATCAATCAACGCACAAGCATAATCCAACCGACCCCATAAATGAAAACATATCCAACTCGTATACGAATCAAGCATAACTGGAGTACTAAGTTTAGTATCCATTGCACTCAGCCCATCCTCAGTGAACGCCACAATAAGGATATCATGCAATTAAACCCAAATAGGGACAAAATTTAAGTCTTCCTTAAGTAGATTAGCAATAGGCATCCATTTCTTCAAAAAGATAGGAATGGATCGAATAAACCATGGTCCGCCCTCTTACACCTCGTTCATACCTTTAATCGAAGCAAACTTGAAAAAGAAGAAGCCTTTTGCATCCATCATGACGCGAACAATACCATACTTCTTCCATGTATTCTTCACATAGTTTTCAACCATCAGGAATGTGATTCTCTTCCCTATGAAGTAACCATATAAGCTGAACCCAAACATCGAATAGACTTCCAAGACTGAGGATAACGAGATTTGAACTTTAGCCATATCGTTAGTATGTTTACCAGTTTCAAACGATCTAAATTTCACCTTACGACTTCCGCCATTATTATTAACCAAACTATCAAAAGATAATGCTTCTTTTGGCATGTTCAAATCCTCGGTAGTACCACCTGTTGTACCAACAAGTAGCGTTGCAACCGAAACATCTTCAAAAAAGCTTTTGATTCACTTGATTAGAAATTCCTTGATCACATAATGTAACAAATGTGTTTTACTAACAATTAAATGGAGAAGTTAGATTCATGGTTGTCTTGACTCGGCATTTGGATCCGAGCTTGTAAACGGCTCACCCACCAAATAATTCAAAATTTGAAAAGACCTTCATCAAGGCGATCCACTATCACCATTCCTCTTTATTATTTCGGTTAAAACTTTTCATGCCGCCATTTAAGAAGCTAATCAAAAAAAATATTTGAAGAGGTCAAAGTAGGAATGAATTGTGTGGATATTTCAAACTTACAATTTGCAGATGACACACTTATAATGGCCAAGTGGTTTCTTGAGAATATGAAAAACCTTTGTCAGACATTGAGATGCTTTCATTTGGATTTTGGATTAAAAGTGACTTTCTTCTTTTTTTGTTGTTGTTGGAGTTCCATATTAAATGATAGAAATAGACTGATTGACCTAATTCCATAGTCCGGATTTGGGCCAACCAATCTATTTAGGGTCAATTACTAATCTCATCATATAATATTACCAAAAATGACGCCCATGCATTCACATATATATTAAACCTTAAACCCTCTTCCTCCCCTTGCACTTACTTAGGCATTCCCATTGGTGCAAACATGTGCAAAAGTAGGCATTTGAAGCCTATAATTGATAAATTTTAAAAAAGACTCATCTTGAAAAGCCAAGAACATATCATATGGTGGTAAACTCACCATCCTCAAGGTGGTTCTTGGGGCCTTTCATATTTATTTCTTCTCTCTTTGTAAAGCTCTGGCTAATGTTATCAATTACTTAGAGAAGCTTAGAAGAAACTTTTTTGGGGGATATTCATTAGACCAAACAAAGATGTCTTAGATTTCATGGAATAAAGTTTTCTCTAACTTGAGATGTGGGGGACTCAGTATTGGTAGTCTACTAGCTACCAATTTTGCTATGCTTTTCAAATGATGTTCATGTTCTCACATGGATGCTAATTCTCTTTGGAGATCCATCACATATTTATTCATGGTGACCATGGTGGTTTCGATTTTAGTAATAACTTGTTGATTTGGTTACCTCCTAGTCCTTTTTTAGGTAAAGGGTTTCCCCGATAAATGTATTACTCAAAAATGATTCAGTACAAAGGATGTGGGTGAATCCTACACCTCAGCCCGTTACATAGGCACAAAACAAATATAACAAGCACAACTACTCCAAAGGAGGATACTACTATAACTAGATTATAATTGACTTAACAAATAAAAAAAATAATCTATGTCTTCTTCCGACCACAGACTGTGATATCTAAATCATCACAAATAGCCTAAAGGTGATCAGACATATCATGACCTTCATACAAATCATCATCATACGGGTCATAGTCATCATCTTGTTTTGTTTCACTCCATTGTTCAAACAGGCTATTAGTACCATAACCTTTGTTACTTCCACCTGTAAAACTCATTAAAGTCATTAAATTTACGGTTTCATCAAACACCACTTCCACTTCACTGTCACTATCCACATTACCTGTAGGAACAAGCGGGTTCATGTCATCACCCACAAACATAAGCTTACCATCAAGAATTTGGCGTTCTAGTTTATCGATCTTATCTATAATAGGAGTATTACTAGAACTACCATGCGCCACATTTAAGGACCCCTTCCCAACTGACTTTGAATTCCCCTAATTTGTACCTAAGTCATCATCATTTTCAATCAAATTAAGCGCGTTAAATGGGTTTGAGTTACTTACCTCCTAGTCCTTTGAAGACAATACTTAGAATTAGTAAACCAATGTTGAGTGCCAATGTTTATTTAAATTCTATTTTATCCAAGAGGATTGGTAATGGTTCATCAACTATTTTCTAAACAATGTGTGATTTGGAACCACATATCTTAAATCACTTTTCTCTTGCCTTCATGTACTAGAAACTAATAAAGGGTGTTTGGTTTTGCTCGTTGTACCTTACTGTCAGGTACTTTCCATTTTGTGTGGGCTTGGAGGAGGCCTATAAAAGAACGGGTTTAGAGAGAACAATTAAATAACTTACTAGGCCTTTTATAACACTTCTCTCTAACTAACTCCTTTGATTCCTGGATTTTTAATCTCATCAACACCAACAAGTTTTATGTCTCTTCTATGCGACATCGAGTTGAAGATTCAATCTTGCTTTTAAGCATGGAACATGCTAGGTGGAACAAATCACTTCTTTTAAAGAAATCAATTCTTGTTGCTTATATTTAGATTGTCTCCTTATGAGGTGCAATTTGAAAGATTATGGTATCGATATCAACATCGTTCGTTGTCTAAAGTGTGATGGTGGGCTAGAAACTTTACAACATCTCTTTGTGGATTGTTTGATTGCGAAGAACTTATGGTCTATGATAACTTATTGGTGGGGTTTGATTGGCTACCCAAATTTTCTTTACAATTTAATCTCGTGGGCCGACGATGAGAACCTTAATTCCTTTGCAACGATGGCCTCATTTACGATAAAAAGGTACTGTGTTAAGGTTGAGATCCCTAACTTTATAGGAATCTTAACCTTAAAGGTGTGTTGGATTGGTTGTACGAGGTTGTTAAGTTTTTTGATATCATATGTGTTCCTAAAGAAAACAAGTCTATATTGTGGCTTACAAATTAAGTGGAAGAGTTGAAACTTAGTGGCAAAAAGAGTAAGACAGCCATAAGAAATAAGGAAAGAATCCAATCAACACATGGCTAAGTGATGATATGTCATTTTACACACTTTTTTTGGGCCATTTTATAACAACTCAGAATTTTCATCAACCTATTTTACTATTATCACAATTATACGAGGAAAATTTTTTCGCTTTATTACATTACTTGCATTGTCAATATCTCAGTATGTCATGTAACTTACATAACTAAAGTAGACGAGCTCACGCAACCTATCTATGGCCATTCTATCTTTATATATGTCAAGCAAACATCATAACATGTCAAGTCAATATCATCATATTCTTTTTACAAAGTACATTATTCCTATAATGTACCATTCGCAACGTTATATCAAAACGGGCTTTAAACTGTTATCGTATACCTCTAAACCCTAATTCCATGAAGGTTTAATATCTAAAGTGAATATACAAGCTACTAAAGCATATATACAAGTAATATAACATTTCATTTGAAATATAAACTCCCTCCAAGTAAAGTACAAGTCCTTAAAAGCACAATATACAATTCATTAAGCATGATCTCTAAAATAGCCGTTTTACCTTCGTTTTCATTCTAATTTCTTCACCATCACTTGTGTACAAGCTACTACACTCAATATACAATGTGTAAACCCTAATTATTCTATTCATAAACTTTCATACACATTTTTATACTCAAAACCCTAATTCAAAACTCAGAAACCCTAACCCGAGCTAAATACTACACTATGACCCGTTTCTTCGTTTTTATCCATTGTAAACCTAAACCAATACTCAAATAAGTTGTAATAACTTATTTTACAATCATGTCAATCCTATTACATCATTATTTCATCATTACTTCATTATCTTATTTCAATTGTACGTAAAATGAATCCGAGAAACCCTAAATGAGCCCTAAATGATCATTCAACCCGTTTTCTCGTTTCTAACCAATTCATTCTCAAGTAAGCAACCAAGAGTCATTGTAAACTCATAAAATGAGTTTACAAACCATTATCCATCATTATCCATCATTACTTTGACAATGTACAAGAATTACAAAGCTAGAAAACCCTAAAAGCCTTATACGAGCCCTAATTCCAACCCACGACTATTTCTTTCCATTTTAACCCATTATAACCTAAACCATCACTCAATTATCATTAATAAACCTCAATATATACCTAGGATCAATAATCTATCAATCTTGGTCCAATGTACATGAATTATAAGCAAAGAAAGTCAAGAAAACCCTAAACCGTACCAAATGGAACCCGTGACCTCACTTCTTCATTTCTAACCCGTTTTAACCCAAACCAATTGCAAATTTTTGCTAATAAACGTTAATTCAGACCTTAGGAACATATATCAACCATCCTTAATCATTATACACGAAATGCAAGCAAGAAAACCAGTGAAAACCCTTGTCGAGCTCAAAACTGACCCGCACCCTTTCTTGGCTCATTTTTACCCATTTAAAACTCTTCCCATATGCAAGCACCTCCATGAATCACTTACATGTGCCCTCAAGCGGCTTACCCACCTGCTCTATCCTTTCCATGGCAAAAATCAAAGCCACATGAGCCTCTTTTTAACCACAACATCCGCGGCAGCCATATATGGTGTCCACACCATCATTTTAGCTTCCTAGACTTCCACATATGATTTATTAGCCTCAACATATCATATTATAGCTGTTACACATGTCTTGATCAGATCATAGAAGCTCATAATAGTATTAGACTATCTGAACAAAAGTTCTAGAGTACAATCTTCCTAAGACTCAACATATTTACTCAGGTTGCGTAACGTGGCTGTTTACTATCATTTTACTATATCAACATTCCCCGGTTAAGATTGTGATAAGGTTGTCTGCTTCCATTTTGGAATATTTATAACATCTACATATTAGGTGAGATTCATAACCTCGCCTTTAATTATTTACATGTTTTATAAACCCGCGAGGGGGATACATGCTTGTTTACAAACTCTTTTACATACTCGTTTAAGTATTCTCTCTTGTTTCAACTCCCCAACTCACGGCTCAAATCCACAAGCTATAAAATTTTATAGTTTTGTTTTAGCAAGGTTGCAAGTATACAAGGTTGTTTAGGGTTGATATTTAAGATATATCAAGGTTATTTCAAGACTTAGATTTCATAAGATATAGGGTTTTCAAGAAGTGAAAAAAATTAAGGGTTTTAAATAAGGATTTCGGGTGATGAATTAGACTAGGTTGTGTTCATTATTAATTCAATTTTAAAATAATTACATATCTTTGTTTATATTGTTATTCACCACCTAGCAATTATTTTATAAAGTTTATAAATAGTACAAGACTACATATTCAAGTAAACACATGATCATATGTATTGGAAAAGTTAACGAACCATTTTTAATTATTTACATTACAAGTGTTTCTTTAATTTATAAAAACTAATTGAAAATTAAGTTGTTTTAAAACAGTGTATTTATAAAGTATTTATACATAAATAAGTATGAGGGAGCAATTTATTTGGATATAATTTTAAAGGGACCTATAGTATGCAGATACGTGGAAGCATTACTTTAATTTAGAGGAATTTTAATTTTATTTCTATGTATTAAATTATAAAAATTGTTTATATAATTATACCACATCACACAAAACACACAACAAACACCACACATCAACTTATATATTTATTATATATATATATATATTAAATTTATTATGTGTAGTGATGTTTGTGTGTGTGTATTTAACTAACATATATACACACCACACACACACACAACACACACTCATATTTATACTATATATAATTACTATATAATAATATATATATATATATATATATATGTATTAGTATATATTATATCATATTATATATATAAACGGAATGTTTTTTACATTCTGTGTAAATTTCAAACAATTTTTTATTATTATCAAACAAAGATCTAAAATAGTACATTTCATATAGGATTTCACGCATATTTAAATAGCTCAAGAAACGAAGCTCATAAGAAGAGTTATGAATTTTACGAGATTACGATAGTTAAATATATAAATGTGTTTTTATAAAATTTATTTTATTAAAAATGAAACTGTGTTGAATCTGATAAAAATACATAAATATTTTATGATCATAGATCATTTCAATAGGAAACCGTGGATATAAAGAACGTTGGAAACGGAATTAAAACGAAGGAGATACGATTTTCGCAAGATTAAATATATAAAAATAAGTTTTATAATAACACTTTGAATTTGTTAGGAATACGAAAGTATTGGTCACTTCCATAAATATCGTAAGATAGGCTCGTAGTATAGTTTTTGGAACCTTAATAAGGTAAAATGGGCCAAAGCCCATAGAAGCTCACAAGAGCCTCATTGGGGCTATAGGGGGGAGTAATTTATATTTCACCCCTGACAAACCTTGGAGAGGGTTGGTTGTTCACTTGTTCTATTTCTTAATCTAATTTTGCTCTCTTTCCTTTCTCTCTCTAAGTGTTTAATCCTCCTACTTTCTCTTTTTAGATTTCTTATCATTTGATTGTGAGATAAGATACATCATATATTCTAAATTGAGTATTCAGTAGCCAGGGGGTGATTTTTGCTAGGCATTTTGTGCGTTTTTCTCTTTGTTCTAGGCTGTGCATTTGGTTAAACACTCTCAAATGGAATTTTCATCGTTTGCGAGTTTAATGCCATAAGATTAGTACTTTCTTGTTTATCTATCTTAGTATAAGCTAGGTTTAAAAGCATAACTTTGAAAACATAAAAAATCTTCATCTTTTTTTAGCGTTTTTTGATTTAAACTAGTTTTGTGTTAAATCTTGATCTGAAAGTTTTTGTGTTAAAAATCATAAAGTTTGTGTTTTTATGCTTCTAATAGGGTTAGAATAGCTATTTGTACAAGAAAATTTAAGGAAAAACATCAAAAATTATGTTTTGAAGTGATATGAACTGTTTGAAGATGACTTTTTATACACACTGTTTGAATTCGATGATTTATACGTATTGAATTCGGCGATTTATACGTTGGTGAATTCGGCTATTTATACGTATTAGTATTCGACGATTTATACGTGTTTTTATTCGGCGATTTATACGTGTTTGGATTCGGCGATTTATACGTGTGTATATCTGGCGATTTATACGTGAGGTAATACGGTGATTTATACGTTACTAAATACAGTGATTTATACGTCTCCAAAAATCCAGCGATTTATACCTAAGAAATCAAGCGATTTATACCTAAAAAATCCATCGATTTATACCTCTTTGAAATCCAGGGATTTATACTGTCTTCTAAAAGGCGATTATACAAGTTTCCCTAAGTTGATTTATAGGTTACACTTGGGTGACTTATACACTTACCTTTGGAGAGTTATACCATATTGCCTTAGAGATTTATACGGTATTTTGTTGGATTTGTATTAAAATCTACCGTGAACAGTATTTCAATTTATTTCTCCAGGTTTTATCAAGAATTGTAAAATTCCGTGTAATCTTAAGAATCATTCACTTAAAACAAACAACAATTTAACACAACAACCTCTAATCACTGAACGATCAAAAAATTATCTTTTCTCATTTACTCAATCAATTCAAAATGACAACTTTAGTGGAATTTATGATCATTGTCGTGTGGACAACCGTCCTCCCACTGTTTGGATATATCTTTGTATGATCTTGGAAAAAGTAGTATGGAAACATTACATGAAGAATAGGAAGAATGAGAGAATGATACTTAACTCAGTTCAGAATGGTCCACTATGGCAAACTGTTACTGACACGGATGGTACCACTCAACCAAAGAAGTACGAAGAACTTTCTGCTCACTAATAATGAATTCCAGATAAACTGCGAATTGCAAAGCTATAATATCACTTCTTGAGGTATTCAATCGGATGTCTATGTATTGTCAATCATCATAAAGTTGCCAAAGAGATTTCGGTGACTGAGTAAGCTTCTGATGCAAGGAACGAAATTGTCATTAAGGGGAAAAGGAATGCAAATTGTATGGACGGAGTTTGATAAGTTTATTTTGTGAAAAGGGTGGACAAAACAACGTTATCAGTACTTCTAGGAATTTCTCAACTCATCAACAATACCATGAATGTTATTCAATATGTCATATTGAGAGCAGTTCAAGTGAATACAAAAGTTTCTGAACGGTCTTCCACCAGAAATGGAGTAAGGTTTGTGACAGATGTGTAGTTGGACAAATTTTTTGCATATAAAAACTATGATAATGTGTATTTCATACTTAACCAAATACCATGTTGGTAACATGCAAATGAAAACTCGCTTGATGCCTGTGGACCGTTTACCTAATTATCAATCGTGGCATTTGTTGCAAACTACAATCAACCACCACCTCAACTTACCAACTATCACTCTCAATACAATCCTACACACGTTCCTCAACAAACAAACAACATGATTCCACAAGTTCACTCTTCTTAATCTTTCTCACCAATGTATCCACCTACTCATCCATCTCAACCACAAATCAATCATTCATCTGTTTCACCATCACATCCATATCAGTCTCAAGTGAATCATTAAACCTCATATGTACTACAGATTGGTTATCACTCACCTCAAGCTTCAACACAACCAATGACTGAGTTCCCTCAAATGGAATCAGGTCTTGCTATCCCTGTGTTTAATCTAGGAGATGATCCAATTGCCTGTCTCAATAAGGAAATGGCTTTTTTGACTGGTGTAGCTTCTTTAAGGTTCCCTTCAACCAACAATCAACTTAGAACTTCCTCTAATCCGAGATACCATGTCATAATTTAAGACGCCAAGGTTAGAGTGCAACAAGTTCAGGAGGAGGCAAGGACAAAGTTATGCTAGTAATAGTTATAAAGGTAATGCTACTAGTTCAAGGGGAAATAATACAAGAGGGAAGACTAGGGTGGTTAAGTGTTATAATTGTCAAGGTGAAGGTCACATGGCTAGGCAATGCACTCAGCCAAAGAGGCCTAGGAATGCTGCATGGTTTAAAGAAAAGGCAATGTTGGCTGAAGCACTGGAAGCTGGACAAATTTTGGATGAAGAACAACTAGCATTTCTTACAGATCTAGGTATTCCAGATGGTCAAGCTGCTCAGACAACCATTCCAAACACTGATGCTTTTCAGACTGAGGATCTTGATGCTTATGATTCTAACTGTGATGATGTCTCTAATGCAAAGGCGGTTCTCATGGCTAATCTTTCCACCTATGGATCTGATGTTCTCTCAGAGGTACCTCATTCTAAAACCTCTCATAATGATATGGGTAATCAAAGTGTGCATGCAATACATGATTTTGAACAAACACCAATTGTTGATTTTTTTAGATAATGAGATAACAAGTGATAGCAATATCATTTCGTACTCTTAATATTTGCAAGAAACACAACTGGCAGCTGTTTAAGATACTAATTTGTATGCACAACAAGATTCAATGATTTTATCTGTGATTGAACAAATGTCAGAACAAATGATTAATCATGTTAATAACTGGGAAAAGGCCAATCAAGAAAAGAATAATGAATCAGTAACCGCTGAGCTTGAGAGATACAAAGAACGAGTCAAAACTTTTGAACAACGTCTTAATGTTGATTTAAGCACACGTGAAAAAAATGATTGATTCTCAAATGGATGATATGATAAAGGAAAAGCTTGCACTTAAGCAGCAAATTGACTTACTTGAACAAAATCTTTCAAATCAAATCAAAGAAAAAGAATCTTTATTGCAAACATTTACTGTTTTCAAAAACGAATCCAAAGAAAAAGAAAATAAGTATATAGACAAAGAAATTGATTTAGAAAAGAAGATTAAGGAATTGGATAACATTGTTTACAAAGTGGGTCAATCTGCTCAAACAGTGCACATGTTAACAAAGCCACAAGTTTTTTATGATAATGCTCACAAACAAGCTCTAGGTTATCAAAATCCGTTTTATCTCAAGAAAGCTCAGTAGATTAAACCAACCTTGTATGATGGTAGTGTTATTTCTGATAAACATGTTGCTAGTCCTGTGTTTAATGATGAAGATACATTGATGTTGGAAAAGAACGTAAGTCGATCCAAAATGCTTCAAAACAAAACGACCCAATTTTAAAAGAAAAGAAAGTTAATACAACTCCAATTAATTATGTTGAGTTAAATCGATTATCTAAAGATTTTGGAAAACATTTTGTTCCACAACAAAAACTGTCTGATGAACAAGGATTTTAGGGTTATCACAACTTAAACACCTAATACTGACCAATCTGCTTTGTCACCTGTCAAAATTGAGGCTCCTCGGAAACTTCCTAAGGTAAGCCTGGTTAATACAAGCCTTAAAAAGCTTAAATACCATCTTGGCCAATTTGACACAGTGGTGAAAAAGCAGATTACACCTGATGCTATAACAGAAGGGGAATGGGGGGTTTGAACACACAAAAACTGTTTTTCTAAATGAAATAATTCCATTTATAAAGACCTTAAAAGACATATTCAATATTTTCTATAAAGAACTTTTAAATGAGGTAACGGAAGTACAAACAGTTTTTATCCAAATGGAAGCTGCTGGTTCAAACACGTACTTCTTGTAATAAAAGGTTTTGTGATTCAAAAGAAAAAGAATTTTTTTATTGAATAATGATCGGTCTTACAAAATATCAAGTATCAAGTGTTATGATATGTGTGTTGAAATCCACTTGCTATTTTTTGATGTGTGTGGGAAATGTGGAAATGCAAAGTAGTGAATCTTGTGTGAAGTGTGTGGATCTTGATGCTAAGCTTTTGAACAAAAAAAGTGCGTATAATGATCTTTCAAAAGTAATTACATTCTTGAAAAACAATTGAATTTCCCTTGGGCAGTAATACATGCTATAATCAAGAATTTTTTCAAAAGGATTCATTAAGTAATAATCAAAATGCTCTTGAAATTCCAAAATATTTTAAAAATAATGATTTGAAAGCTCAGCTACAAGCTAAAGACACTACAATCTGTAAGCTGAAGGAACATATCAAAACAATGAGAGAAAATGACAAGGAAGAGAAAGTTGTTAGGAATTATGCATTCCTGACTTAGTACCGTTAGTTATATTAGTTAGTATCGATCGTTGTATATTAGTACTGACTGTACACAATAGTTAAGTATTGATCAGTTAAGTTCAGTACTGTTAGTATAAAAAATAGTTGTACCGTTTTAAGAGATATGCATGAGATATTATAGGAATAAAGGGATATGAAATTAATCTTTTACGAGTTTTGTAAGTTGTTAGGGTTTTTATCATTAGTCTATAAAAGGAACCTCAAAATTTTACGACATTAGAGAGATATAACAATTAGTTCAATATATATATCTCATCTCATACAATCATATCTCATAGTTAGTAATCTGTAATCACTTTAACAGATTAATAGAAATCAAAGTTTAGTTTTTCATTGTTCTTCTTAATACTATTGTGTAGATTCCGCATATACAATAAGTATTCATAGTCAGTGTTTCTCTATAGTCAATCTGTATTTATACAAGTTGGCTATCACCCTTAGTAGGCTGCAAAGATCTGTTCAGTTTGGGACTCACAAGTGGTATCAGAGCCTGTGAGAAACTCTGAGTAAGAAGAACAAAAACCAGTTATAAATCTCTACCTTACAAAACTAATCATGTCTGGTTCACAAGATGAAATTCCACCACCACCATTATCACAAACACCAACACAACAAACTCTTCACACTGTTTTAACCATTAAACTTCCTATTCTCAAGAAGGGAGAATACGATATATGGGCCATGAAAATGGAACATTATTTAGCCCATACAGACTATCCTATCTAGGAAGTTATACAAAATGGAAATGGACCTGTATCAATCACCACAGATACACAAGGTCAAATCAAGGTTCTGGCTCCATGGTATGCATAAGAGATCTTAGCCAGAGAAAAAGAAAGAAAAGCTAGGACCACTTTACTTATGGCTTTACCAGAAGATCATCTTGCTAAATTTAATAAAATAACTGATGCAAAAGAGATGTGGGATGCCATCAAATCTAGATTTGGTAGAAATGATGAATCAAAGAAGACGTAGAAGTATATTTTAAAGCAACAGTTTGAAGGTTTCTCTGTATCAAACTCAGAAGGACTACATAAAGGCTATGACAGGTTTCAAAGTCTTCTAAGTCAATTAGAGATTCATAAGGCAGGTGTATCCACTGAGGATGCAAATCAGAAATTCCTTAGATCTCTACCTTCTGCCTGGTCTCAAGTTTCCTTAATCATGAGGACCAAGCCAGGAGTGAACAGTCTCAGCTTTGATGATTTATTTAATAATCTAAGAGTCTTTGAGAATAAAAGGCTCTACTGCAACACTCTCTAGCACGCAGAATGTGGCATTTGTCTCTGAGAACACCATCAGTACTAATGATGTTAGTACCGCTTATGGTGTTTCTAATCCTTCTGGTCATAACTCACAATATGAACAAACTTCATCATACTCCTTACTTGCAAATCAATCCAGTTTCCCTTAATTGGATCATGAGGATTTAGAACAACTTGGTGAATTTGACTTAGAAGAAATAGACTTGAAATGGCAGGTGGCCATGATTTCAATGAGAATGAAAAATTTCTACAAAAAGGCAGGTAGAAAGCTAAAATTTAATGCAAAGGAACCAGTTGGCTTTGATAAAACCAAA
>BQNB010136650.1:0-17969 GCA_026074375.1 Tanacetum coccineum
ATATCGTCTGCTAGTTTCTTTCTAGCCCTTTTTTTAATAAAATTCCATTTGCCGTTCAAAAAAAAAAAAATCATAGTAGAAGTTTACGTCCTATAAACCATTATATTCGATAACAACTTTGAGGTCATGTTATCGTGATTCATCTAAAACCGAATCATAAAGAACTTGAGGTTCTTTAAAAAAAATATAATAACATAAGGTTATTGTATTTTAATTTTATTCATTGTAATAAAACTTGAGGTTTTATTATGAATAAATATAATCATAACATTTTTTTTTTGATTTATGTATGTAAAATACAATCCAGTAGACAAACCTTTCATTCTTTCCATTTGGACTTTTTTTATTTTTTTAATAGATGTAATTTGGAGATACTCAATTTTACTTTGAGTCATGGTTTCAAGATGATAACCATTGTGTTTTATATCTTTAAAACTTAGTAGATTTCTTCCGGATCTACTAGAATACAACGCATCATTGATTCTTCAGAGGGAATCATGATAAAACTTGAGGTTTTATCTTTCTTTTTTTTCTTTATAACATAACATGAGGTTATGTTATTGATTCTATTAATTGAATCAGATTAGAACTTGAAGTTCTATATATTTTTTCATCTTTAACATAACATGAAGTTATGTTATTTTGATTTATCTCTTTGTAGTCACGATAGAACATATATCGTTCTTGTAAACAAGAAAGAGAGTGTTAAAGATTAACAAGAAAATGCAATTATTGATAATATAGAAATTCATCAATCGTAATAGGGAACATAATATTCTCAGTTAAATCATTGATTGAAATAGTAGTAAACAATAAAAAAAATCTTTTATATAACTACCTTCTATGTATAACTAGTAATAAACCGGTGATAATATAGATTTTAATTTTTAGTCCAACTAGTAAGAATTACTATTTATTACGATATCATTGAGAAATACGATTCATATGCCAATGATATGCTTGTACTGTTGTGAACTGAGTTTACGACTTTTACGCCAAAAAAAAATACCATAACACAAAAGATTTGTGATAATCAGTTTCTTTATCTATCATATACCATAGTTAGTCACCGTCATACATATATGACCACTCTAGAAAATAGACAACTATATATGAAAACATGATTTAACCATTTGTTCCAATTTCACATGTTAATATTAATCTTAATGATCAGCTTAATCATAATACAAACACTTAAAAATAAATCTTACTTGGTTGGAGAGATGCATGTGAACGTCACTGAATAGATGTGATAAAGAAGATTTGGAGATTTTTAGAGCGTGCTGATAACGTGTTGTGAAATAATGAACAATAACAAGAGATGAAGAGAAGAATAAGAATACAAGAATGAGAGAGGAAGAGAAATTCTTATTATTGATTAGTCATCATAGGAGGTTACAATTGTGTAGTACTTATAAGGTAGACAATGTGAAGCCCTAGTATGTTAATGGGCTAATAAAGATAATGATGAATATACATAAGCCCATAATATTTACAACAGATATGACCTTTGTTGACATATTATATTTGTTTCGATATGCTATATAAACACTTTCTTTTGTTTCGATGCCTGAGCTAACTAGCTAAGGAGGTACCATGGCTGCGTCATTGAGGCACCAATGGCGTGACACTATCCGTGGCGGTGTGATCAGTCCACGGCGTTCCCTTTTGTTTTGTGTGCTCTATTATGCACTTGGCCATATATGATTTAATTTGTAGGGAGCGTATGGATGCATCCTAGGTACTTCATTTAGTTTCGTTTTGGTGAATGGATTAGTGTGGTGCCAACACCCCATTTCACATTTTGTAGGGTACATCTGGAGTCTGCAGCTCCAATGTACAATTTGATATGATATGATATAATACGATGTATGTTGGATCATTTAGTCTAAGCGTGTGGCATGCTTTGGACTTTTGTTTCGAGCTCGTAGGGCATTTCTATATGTTTCGTTTGGCTATCTGTTTTGTTTGGCTATCTATTTCGTTTGGCTATCTAATTCATCTGGCTATCTAATTATTTTGGATATCTGTTTCGTTTGACTATCTGTTCCACTTGGTTATCTATTTCGTTTGGTTACCTATTTCGTTTGGCCACCTATTTTGGTTGGATACTTATTTCTTTTAGCTCTTTTGATATATGAGATCCTTGTTACCCAGGTTATGTTGATTCTATTTCGTTTACTTATGCATGCTTGATCTATATGCTTTGATTATATCTGTATTGTATATCTGTTCACTGAGCTTTTTAGCTCAGCCGCATTTTCTTTTCCTCGCGGCAGGTAACCAATGGAATTTTGGATACGAGGGAAGAGTGCATAGGAGCTCATATTGGACCATATTCAGGGACTAGCATACCACCTCTGCACTATAAGTTGTTTAGATGTCGGATTTTTAATCTGTTGCTATCATGAAGACCTTTATATTATAGACTTTGTATCTCCTTAGTGATTGGTGAAATATTGTCAACCCATTTTATTAATAAAGACTTCCGCTTGCATATGTTTTGGTTATGTTAATGTGACATTCGGGCCCGTTTCAATGTGGGGTGTTACAAGTAGTCTTTACCAAAAGTCATAAACCAGCAAGGGCGACAAACCACATACACACATCCATAACGATGGAATAGACATACATGATTGCATTTAGTTCCCTCACTCGAGTAAAACCAAGGGTTAGGACGAAAAGTGATATAGGGTAAGGATCTTTTAATACTTTCTACAAAAGTAATAAATCAACAAGGTGGACAAAATTACACATACATGGCCGTAACGACATAATAGACATATGTGATTGCTCGCATCCTCATTTGAGTAAGACCTAATGATAAAGATTAGGAAAGGGAAAGTAATTGTTGTTAAATAAAAAGAACAAAACAAATAGATTAAGTCCAAATAAGGCACAGTGTTGCTAGTAACTTTCCTCGACCGTTCCCATGATAAAGACATAAATCGTAGACTACTCCATGTTTGGTAGACACGAACTAGACTAGAAAAACATCTTGATCAAAGATAAATGAAAACATCCCTTAGTTGGCGTTCCTATAACGGTCAACTCCCAATCATCCATAATATGCATACTTTACAAAAATTAGTGGCGATATCTACCACTTTATACTAAACTTTACATCGTTGATTTATAACACGTATCAACGAATAATCGATCCTTCAAATCATTTCATCGGTTTAAGCTTATGAGAACCGACTATCTACTTTTCTAAACTTCCTCCTCTTTTTTGTTACAATTTTCTAATTTTTTCCATTTTTTAAACAAACCATACTACGAATTTATGCATAATTTCACCATCTTCACGATCATGATCAATCCGGATAATTTATCCATAATCCTCCATACTTCAGATGTAAATAATAATTTTTGTAAGTAGTAAAACATACTGAAAAACTACTACTTTTTACATTCCCGTTGCATTGAGAAATTTCCCGACCTAACCATGGATGAAAAATCAACACGTGCCAAATTGCATTGTGAAATTTTACCGACCATACCAGAGATAGAGAATTTCCATTACAATACAGGAAATACAATACTTAAAAAAAAGCGACTAGCAACCGATTAAGGACTTAATCTAATAGGGTAAGCTAAGGTGTAAAGATGTAACGAAATAAACATTTGGTGTAAGAAAAAGAATGGAATGGCTCATCAGGTTTTTATAGGGGAATCTTACTCTAATAATGAGAGTAAACAAAGGGTTTATACAGGGGTTAACTAACCAGTATGGTTAGTTTATATCACAACATATATAGGTTTTTTGGGTGTATTCCTAAAAATTTACCAGTTTAAACAAGTTACTCCATCTATTAAAATAGTACTTATTATTGTGGTCTCGAATAGATATACCAAGCCAAGTTCTAAAGTCTACTACATCACTGGCACACTCATAATTTTATGGAATTTGGGTAAACATTTGGAAACGGATAAGGGTAAATTCTCACAATATCTAACAAGGGTTATGTGTGTAGGTTATGTAACTAACAATATCACAAAAGTATGCTTGAATTTTTTTTAAATTTGTGCATAATTTAAGCATTTTATTATGAAAAATAGAACAAGTAAGCATTCTAATTCTCCTCCCCCACTTGAATTATACAATGCCCTCGTTGTATAAATAAAACATTAAAAACAGGAAATTAAAAGAATTAGAATGAGAAACTCCTTGGGATTTGCTCGGTATGATCCTCCATGTTGCGTCTATTAGCAAGATTGTGTGTTGTAAATGCGGGTCTGTATGCCAGCATGACTACAACACATAGTATTCCAGAATATAAATACTCCACCAAAAGTCATTTTCGTTCAGAAGGCCCTGTATAAGATATAAGAAAAACAATGCAATTCTATCCCAGGTATTCAATGGTTAGAAAAATAAAAAAAACAAAAATGAAAAATTGTACAGGAAGTCGATACGCCGTATCCTAAAACTAGGATACGCTGTATAGAAACCTGTAGAAAGTATCTGAAGTATGGGTCAGATTGTCAAATACGCCGTATCATATAATGAATACGCCGTATAGAAAATCTGACAATAAAGTTTTTAAATGCAGAAAAATAAAGACTGGATAACGTCCAGGTAGGTCAGTACGCCATATCCATTGAGGTTAAAAACGCCGTATCGATTACCTGGGAAGACAGACTCGATAAAATAAGAAAATACATTCCGGGTTGTCTCCCGGCAAGCACTTTTGTTTACAGAAAAGTCTGTAAGTTAGACTTGCCCTAGTTTTATCTCATCCTTATAAAACAATTTAGGGTCGAACGAGATGCCAAATGACACATATAAATTTTTAATAATAAAAATTAATGGCATTCCTTTGTGATAATGTTTCGAATCATGACATTAATCAAATATGACAAAATCTTTTGCAGCGAAAGATTTACCTGGTGTGTCATGATTTGTTTCAATGGTTTATCAAACTCTTGGGAATAAGTGTCAACATTAACATTGATAACACTATCCAATGTGTTAGCCTTAATTATATTAAGTCAAACAAGAATGTTATCGGTCTTATAAAGTCAAATTGGGTCTTGTAAAGTAATAGGCTAGTCGGGTTCAACGGGCTTGGATTGTAATCTAATATTGTCCGTGTTTTGGGCTCAAAGCCCAAGATATGCCAAGCCCGGCCCAAGTAGAAAAGCCCATACGCCTACATGTTGGCTAGGGGTATAAAAGAAACCCTCTCCACGCATGGAGAGGGTGTTGGTTGCATTTGTTCACTTGTAACTCACCACTTTCTCTCTCTAATCTAACATTCCAAGTTCTTTTCTTCCTTTATTTTCTTTCTTTCTTATTGCCGGCTCATAAAAGGGATTATTTGGGTTTGCTTATTTGTTGTGTTTGGTTATATTATGGGATAACATGTGGTATCACTCACCAAGGGGTGTTTAGTGTTCGATTCTTGTGGTTTAATAAGCTAAAACGTGGCTTATTTTGTCAATAAGCTCACGTCTCATTTTCTTGTGGGCTTATTGGTTTGTTTAGCTTATGTCCTCTTTGCTATACTAGTTCTAAAGCTTATTTTGTAGTCATTCCATGTCTTAGATAAGTTAATAGATCGTTTTTTAAGCTTATTACATTCGGCTTATTTTTCTTCTTTTCCTTCTCGAAGTGGTATTTTTGGTTCGATTTAGAAGAGTCAAAAGAGTCATGTTCCTTTTTGTTTGTTCTTCAAACTAGGTTCTTAGTTTTCTTAAACTTTTGTTGCAAATTTTCGAGCTTATTACAAGCTTATTTCGAGCTTATTTGTGTTTTCTCTTATCTAGTATGTGGTCCCAACCGGTTCTAAACAAGAGACAAAGATCCACATTTTTTGCTTCACAACACAAGGACAAGTTGTTTGTTTGTGTTTGTGGTCCTTCACCCGAAAGTGACTGCAAGCGGAATATGTAAGACAGGTCAAGCGAAACATGCAGGTGTAATATTCAAGCGAAATATGCAGGTGTAAATGTCAAGCGAAACATGCAGGTTTAAATTTGAAGCGAAATATGTTAACAAAAGACAAGCGAAATATGAAAGTTAATTGTCAAGCGAAATATGTTTAAGTCGAAGCGAAACATGTTAAACTGTCAAGCGAAATATGTTAATTGACAAGCGAAATATGACAGTTAATTGCCAAGCGAAATATGTTTAGAAGTTGAAGCGAAACATGCAATTTTGATTTTTCAAGCGAAACAAGTTTTGAATATTCAAGCGAAACATGCAACTTTTAGCCAAGCGAAATATGCAATCCTTCAAGCGAAATATGTCAATTTTAATTTCACGGTTTTTCTATTGATTTTGTAAAATCCCGACAAGTAATCTTTTTCCTTCTCGGTTTTAATCATAGAGTTGTAAAATCCCGTGGAAGTTAATTGCATTCTCTCTCACCACAATACAATCAACACTTCATAACACTTAAGATCCGATATCCATTCACAACTTCATCAAAATGTCAAATTCAAATACCAATTTGCAAACTCAATCATCGAATGCTCTTCATAATGCTATCATGGAAGCGGGTAGCAAAGATCGTCCACCAATGTTAGCACCGGGTAATTACGTTCAGTGGAAATCCAGAATCAAGAGATACATTGACACCAAACCTAACAGTGAACTCATCCACTATTGTCTCCAAAATCCACCATACACGTATCAATGGACTGAGAAGACAGTTCCAGTTGCTGAAGGTAGTTCTGAAACAACTACAGAAAGGTATATGGAGAACTATAAGAATGTTTCACAAGACATACGCGATCAACTGAATGCCGAAGCTGAAGCCGTTCAGATCATTCTCACAGGGATAGATAACGATATCTACTCCACAGTTGATGCTTGTCCGAATGCATGTGAAATGTGGAAAGCCATTGAAAGGTTGAAACAAGGTGAATCAATCAATGTTCAAGATCTTGAAACCAATTTATATTGGGAGTTTGGAAAATTCACATCACGGGATGGTGAATCACTTGAATCGTATTACTCACGGTTCTACAAGATGATGAATGAGCTTGTCAGAAATCAGTGTCATGTTACAAATCATCAAGTGAATGTCCAGTTCTTACTTCAACTACAACCAGAATGGCAAAGGTTTGTGACACTTGTTAAGCAGAGTCAAGAGCTGAAGACTGTCTCCTATCACAAGCTTTATGACATTCTGAAGCAACACCAGAATGAAGTCAATGAGATAAGAGCTGAAAGACTAGCACGTACTGCTAATCCACTTGCACTTGTTGCTCAACAACAACCAGTTTACCATCATCAAAACCATCCTACTCAAAACACTCAATATTCCTCCACCAGATCACAACAATCTACCAGAAACAGAGGAAAAGCAATTGTTACCTCTTCTGCTCCTACTTATGATCCAGAACCTGCTACGGTTACTGAAGATGAGGAAATGTCAAAGGAAAAGGAGATTGACAAACTCATGGCTTTAATTTCTCTCTCGTTCAAGAAAATCTACAAACCTACCAACAACAACCTTCGAACTTCATCAAACACCAGTCGAGCTAATCAAGATAATTCTCCAAGAATCAACAGAGGAACTGGGTATGATAATCAGAGGGCAGTTAATGTTGCTGGGGCTAGGGAAAATGTAGGTACTCCGGTAGTGCAAGAAGTGGATTCAGTGTTCATCTGCAAGGAATAATGGCATGTATCAGGGACTTCAGAACCGAACGAGTAAGGATGCAGCTTTTATCACAAGGAAAAGATGTTATTGTGTAAACAAGAGGAAGTTGAGGTTTAGTTGAATGCAGAACAAGCTTGATTGGAAGATGATCTGATGATGAGGTCTGAAGATCGGAATTGGAAGCACATTATATGTACATGGCACAGCTTCAAGAGGTATCCGAATCAAGTTGACAATTCTTGACAATCTTTTTAATGATGAGCTAATAAATAAGGTACAAAACAATAATGACAACTATAATGTGTTTGCCATGGAAAATGAACATCCTGAGCAACCTGAATCTAGTAATGACATATATCTGGCGGAACATAATGACACTAATATCACTATTGATTCATTGGATATATGTTATGATAGAGTTAGGATGACCAGGATGATATTGATGATCTTGATCAAGAATGTGATTTGCTTGCTACTTTAATTCAGAAACTAAAATGTAAAATTGATGACAGCAAAAACCGAAATAATTTTTGGAATATCAAACAAGGCTTAGTCCTTCGACGTAATAAACCCGTTTGATAGTAATAGTTCCTTGAACCAGATCTCCATAACCAAGAATCGGTGCAATTTGATCATTTCCAAACTTCACCATTCCCAGAAATTTCTCCACAAAATTAGTTAGAAGTTTGAGATTTCCGGTCATGTGCTTTGAGCACCCATAGTCGACGATGAATAGAATTATCTCTACGAGCTGCAAAAGAATTATAAGACAAAGGAGTATTGGATATAGTGGAACACCTAGGAGTCATAGGTTCCAAAATATTAGCAGTTCTAGATGAATTTCTCAGATGCATACTAACTTTTGGGTTAACATTTCCAATTTGAGACTTAGGTTTCCAATTGTATCAGGGTGGTGTATACTTAGGATACCACCAACTGCATGTCTTACTAACTTGCTCATATAACTTCCTAGTTATGTTTCTAGATTTCTTGACAATGGAGTTTGTTGCAACGATTTCCTTACTGGATGTTGTAACAGATTGGTTCACATTATGCTTGGGTTCTCTAGTACTAATAGGCACAACAATTAGTTGTCTAGTCCTAGAATTCACACCATTAATATAATATAGAACACACAAATCATGATTGTCATTCAACACACATTTTCCACAAGTAACACAGACAAAGTTAACATTCGAGGTCTTAGCATTCAAACTGTCATTACACGCAGTTACAGACGTTTTATTATTTGAAAACTTAAAATTCCTACGGTGGTCTTCTACATTTTGCTTCTTCCCTTGACTATTGTTAGGCATGACTCTATCTTCCAGTTGATTGCTCTTAAGCTGTGGTCTGCTAACACTAGTAGTGGGAATTACTCCTGTAGAGAAAGACAC
Source organism: Tanacetum coccineum (assembly GCA_026074375.1). NCBI lineage: Eukaryota > Viridiplantae > Streptophyta > Magnoliopsida > Asterales > Asteraceae > Tanacetum > Tanacetum coccineum. Next base: position 9,014 of record BQNB010136650.1, read on the forward strand.
GCGTTTGTTAGTTTTCCTAATGTCTTGAGGCAACCGTGGTGTTCTAGTTTGATTAGGCTTTGTGTGCACTTTATACATTCCTGGTGCAATCACATTTGTGTTCTTGAAAATTGGCAACACATTCTGAGGCAAAATCTGTGCAGTGACTGGTTTTGAAAAATCATGGGACACATTTTGTGTGGTAACTGACTTTGACTTTGAGAAATCTGTCTTTGCAAGAGAATCTGAAAAAATAGCTGGTTTACCTAAAATTGATTGTCTTTGACTTTTAAAAGCATTCGGTTGTCGAATAACCGATGATTTTTCAAACTTAGTTTCCACAGATTTTCCTTTCATCTTTTCTATGAGTTTCTTCAACTCACTTATTGCAATTCCTTTGTCTTGTAATTGAGCTTTCAAGTCTTGAATTTCAAAATATTGTTCACGTTCTTTCAGAAATACGTTTGACTGATTTTCTTTGAAAGATTTGTCATTTTTTATCTTTTCTTTGCACTGTTGTAAATCAAGTTCAAGTCTTGAACTTGATTTACAACAGTGCAAAGAAAAGATAAAAAATGACAAATCTTTCAAAGAAAATCAGTCAAACGTATTTCTGAAAGAACGTGAACAATATTTTGAAATTCAAGACTTGAAAGCTCAATTACAAGACAAAGGAATTGCAATAAGTGAGTTGAAGAAACTCATAGAAAAGATGAAAGGAAAATCTGTGGAAACTAAGTTTGAAAAATCATCGGTTATTCGACAACCGAATGCTTTTAAAAGTCAAAGACAATCAATTTTAGGTAAACCAGCTATTTTTTCAGATTCTCTTGCAAAGAAAGATTTCTCAAAGTCAAAGCCAGTTACCACACAAAATGTGTCCCATGATTTTTCAAAACCAGTCACTGCACAGATTTTGCCTCAGAATGTGTTGCCAATTTTCAAGAACACAAATGTGATTGCACCAGGAATGTATAAAGTGCACACAAAGCCTAATCAAACTAGAACACCACGGTTGCCTCAAGACATTAGGAAAACTAACAAACGCGTGTCTTTCTCTACAGGAGTAATTCCCACTACTAGTGTTAGCAGACCACAGCTTAAGAGCAATCAACTGGAATATAGAGTCATGCCTAACAATAGTCAAGGGAAGAAGCAATAAGTAGAAGACCACCGTAGGAGTTTTAAGTTTTATAATAATAAAACGTCTGTAACTGCGTGTAATGACAGTTTGAATGCTAAGACCTCGAATGTCAACTTTGTCTGTGTTACTTATGGAAAATGTGTGCTGAATGACAATCATGATTTGTGTGTTCTACATTATATCAATGGCGTGAATTCTAGGACTAGACAACCAATGGCTGTGCCTATTAGTACTAGAGAACCCAAGCATAATGTGAACCAATCTGTTGCAACATCCAGTAAGAAAACCGTTGCAACAGACTCCACTGTCAAGAAATCACACATAACTAGGAAGCTATATGAGCAAGTTAGTAAGACATGCAGTTGGTGGTATCCTAAATATACACCACACGGATACAATTGGAAACCAAAGTCTCAAATAGGAAATGTCAACCCAAACATTAGTATGCCTCTAGGAAATGCATCTAGAACTGCTACTATTTTGGAACATAAGACTCCTAGGTGTTCCACTGTGTCCAATACTCCATTGTCTTCTAATTCTTTTGCAGCTCGTCGAGATAATTCTATTCATCATCGACTCTGGGTGCTCAAAGCACATGACCAGAAATCTCAAACTTCTAACTAATTTTGTGGAGAAATTTCTAGGAACGGTGAAGTTTGGAAATGATCAAATTGCACCAATTCTTGGTTATGGAGATCTGGTTCAAGGAACTATTACTATCAAACGGGTTTATTACGTCGAAGGGCTTAATCACAATTTATTCTCCGTTGGTCAATTCTGTGATGCGGATTTGGAAGTTGCTTTTCGGAAGTCTACATGTTATATCCGTGATTTGAAGGGAAATGATCTTCTCACAGGTTCTCGTGGCACAGATTTGTATTCCATTACTCTGCAAGACTCAACAACTCCCAATCCAATTTGCTTAATGGCTAAAGCAACATCGTCTCAAGCATGGTTATGGCATCGTCGTCTATCTCATTTAAACTTCGACACCATCAACTTGCTTTCAAAGAATAATATTGTGAATGGCCTTCCAAAGCTGAAATTCGTCAAAGATCATCTGTGTTCTTCTTGTGAGTTGGGGAAAGCAAAAAGAAAGTCTTTTCACACTAAGACTACCCCGAGCTCAAAAAGACGGTTACAACTTCTACACATGGACTTATGTGGTCCAATGCGGGTAGAAAGCATTAATGGAAAGAAATATGTTCTCGTAATTGTTGATGACTACTCCCGATATACCTGGACTCACTTCTTGAGGTCCAAAGACGAAACACCTGGAGTTCTCATTGATTTCCTCACACTTGTCCAAAGAGGACTTCATGCTCAAGTTACAACAGTTCGAACTGACAAAGGCACGGAATTTCTTAATAAAAATCACAAAATCCCAAACTTTTGCACACCTGAGTACCTACATTTTCCTAGCCTCAGCAACATTAACTCCCTCAAGATTTATCATCCCCAGTCCTCTGTTTAGATCTTGGAGAAGTTATCTAGATTAGCTCTATCGGTGATTGAATGAGTTCGGAGGTTGTTGTTGTTTAGGTTTGTAGATTTTCTTAAATGAGGGAGAAATTAAAGCCATGATTTATCAATCTCCTTTCCTTGACATTTCCTCAACTTCAGTAACTGTAGCAGTTATGGAACATAAGTAGGAGCAGAAGAGGTAACAAATTGCTTTTCCCTCTGTGTTCTGGTAGATTGTTGTGATCCTGGTGGAGGAATATTGAGTGTTTTTAGTAGGATGGTTTTTGAATGATGGTAAAACTGGTTGTTGTTAAGCAACAAGTGCAAGTGGATTAGCAGTACGCGCTAGTCTTTCAGCTCTTATCTCATTAACTTTGTTCTGGTGTTGCTTTAGGATGTCAAAAAGTTTGTGGTAAGAGACAGTCTTCACTCTTGACTCCTGCTTAACAAGGTGTCACAAACCTTTGCCATTCCTAGGTTGTAATTGAAGTAAGAACTAGACTGTCACTGATGATTTGTAACATGACCACTATTTCAGACAAGCTCATTCATACATCATGTAGAACGCGTGAGTAATACGATTCAAGGATTCACCATCCCGTGATGTGAATTTTCCAAACTCCTAATATAAATAGGCATTCAAAGATCTTGAATATTGATTTATTCACCTTGTTTTCAAACCTTCAATGGCTTTTCCAAATTTCCCATGCATTCGGACAAGCAATCAACAGTAGAGTAGATATCGTTAACTATCCCTGTGAGAATGATCTAGAACGGCTTCAGCTCGTCATTTAGTTTGATTCGCGTATGTCTTGTGAAGACATTCTTATTAAGTTCTCCCATATTTTGTAGTTGTTTCAGAACTAACCTCAGTAACTGAACTATCTTCTCCACCCATTGATACGTTAGGTGGGATTTTGAGACAATAGTGATGAGTTCACTATTAGGGTTTTGGTGTTCATGTATCTCTTGATTTGGATTTCCACTGAACGTGAATTACTTGGTGCTAAACATTGGTGGACGATCTTGCTATACCCGCAATTCCATGATAGGCAATTATAAGACATTTCGATGATTGAGTTTGCAATTTGATATTTGAATTTGACATTTTGAGGAAGTTGTGAATAGATATCGAATCTTAAGTGTTATGAAGTGTTGATTGTATTGTGGTGAGAGAGAATGCAATGAACTCTACGGGATTTTACAACTCTATGATAAAACCAAGAAGGAAAAAGTTTACTTGTCGGGATTTTACAAAATCAATAGAAAAACCATGAAATTAAAATTGACATATTTCGCTTGCTGGATTGCATATTTTGCTTCGCTAAAAGTTGCATGTTTCGCTTGAATAATCAATACTTGTTTCGCTTGAAAAATCATACCAGTTATTGTCGCTTTCAGAAAATTGCACATTTTGCTTGACAATTCAAAACATATTTTGCTTGAAAATCTAAACATATTTCGCTTGGAAAGTCAAAACATATTTCGCTTGTCTCTAACATATTTCGCTTGGTAGTTAAACATGCATATTTCGCTTAAACATTCAACATATTTCGCTTCGTCTTAAACCTGCATATTTCTCTTCAGCGTCTATGATATGTGTGAAAACACATATCCATTTTATATCAAAAATGGCCCTAAAAAGACAAAATTATGCTTTAAATGCTTGAATATTGCTTGTTTTGTCTTTGTGATTGTGTAGGTACGGATATTGCAAAAATCTCAAGAAAACGGTCAAAACCGGACAATCACGGACACGGGAACGGAATTGAGTGTGCAAAAGCCGGGAGAATGCTATCAAAGGTCAACAAAAGTCAACTCATGGTCAACAGTGGTCAACCACAAAAATACAAAACCCAAAATTGCCAAATCAGTCCCTCAAAGAAAACCAAATTGCAAAAATAGTCCCTAAACCCTAACGGTGTTAACTCTTTAATTTATAAAGAGTTAACACCCGTTAAAACAACTCCACATAAACCGGCCCAATACCCTTTTGTTATCCCGAGCCCAAACACACTCTTGGCCCAAACCCTTTATATAAAAATTACCCGGGTCAAAACCAAAGTCAAACTCCCCCTTTTATAAAAGTAAAAACGCGGGAAAAACTGTTGTTACTGTTCACCGTCGTCTCCAATAATTACATGCGTCAAAACAAAGGGTAAATGCAAATTGGCTACGTGGCTAGTTAATTCAAGTGACAAGCAATGATATGGCAGAGTAAAACGTCATAAGAGCCTCTTATTGGTCAATCCCCACAAAGGGAATGCTACGTGGATTGTGAAAAAACACACAAGGATGCAAGATTTTACACTAAATCACATGGAAAAGAAGCACAAGTGTCACATCACGGATTGCCACGATGGCAATCCGTGTGATCATCAAGTTAACCCAAGGGCCAAGATTAGAGTACCAATGATTGAAAGGAATGAATGGACGAGATTAAGAGGAGCATATAACTGAATCAGGACCTAGAAGCTTCTCATCACAGTTATAAATACGAGCTCACTCCTCACATAGATCTATCTTTCTTTTCCTGTATTTTTTTAGTTAAAAAAAAGATTTTGTTATTTTCAATTAAAATGTTTTAGTTTAATGTTTGTTTGATGTAAATTCCTTTTTCAATATTATAAGCAGTTTTTCATTAATAGAATTTGAATTTTATCTTACTTTTCTAAAGCTCACTTTTACTCAAACTGTGTCTAATAAGCTAGTAATGTTACATAAGCTTCTTATAAGCTCAAATCAAGCTCTTTGAGTCTCTAAGCTCAAATTGAGCTATTAATAAGCTCTTAATATACTTAAACCAATAAAATCAGTTTTAATACCTTTGCTTATGGATTTTGAGCTTTTGGATGATAAGCTTATAATGGAAGAGCTTATGGGACCTTAACTATCTTATCCTTGCGATAAGCTAGAGCAGTTTGAAGCTCCTTGAGCACTATTTCCTTTGTTTAGCTAAGGCTTTTGTAAGTCCCCCTTTAATTTTCAAGTATCTTAAGCTTAATATTGCATATGCTATATCTGCTTATAGTCCTATCTTATTTGTGCTTAATTCTTTCTATTTGCTTATAAATAAGTTTTAGAATATATGTTTTTAAGTTTTATAGCATAGATCTTAGATTTCTTAGTTTTAATTCATAAAATTGTCAAAAACTCAAAAATATTAGCATAGTTCTTAGTTCTTTATCTCTGGCTTATTTGCATATTAATATAAGTTCATTAGGTTTGTCATAAGCTATTTGTTATCTGGTAATTTTAGGAATTAAAGCTCATTAATTCATTTTCATAAGCTACTATGGTTTTGAGTTTTAGTTAAAGGGGTGTTTGGCATCAACAAATGTTATCCACATTAAAACTGTATTGAGCCCTTTTGGTCAAGGCCTTAGTAATAGATCACCTCAAATAACCTTTTAGAGTAAAAAATTTTAAAGCTAAAGTTAGGATTATAAGTTTTTCATAATTTAAGGTTTCCTAATCGTTCAAATCTGTAAAGGTTTCTTTGCATTAATAGCTCGCCAATTCCAGTTCTAGCTTTAAGTCATTGCTTTATTTGTATTTTAGGTAAGTGTTGAAATAGAGGTAGAAGAAGGTTCTTGAGTTCAGAATTTATAGGTTTTTTGAGTTTTGGTCCATTTTAATGTCAACTGCATCAGCAGTGTTAAAAGCATAAAGACATTTTATAGTTTCATTTCCAGTATGTTAAAAAAGGAGTTAGATTCTTAATTTCCAAGCAGAAAAAGTAGCTTATATATATCATAGTTTACAAGTTGCAATTATTTTTTAAATTCTAACTATTTTTGTCACTAAAATTAAAGCTGGCAAAATTTGCCTTTTGTCTTTTCAGTTTCAAAGTAAAATTCAGCAAGATCTAAGCCTTTAAGCTGTTTTCAAGTACTTTTGTAATAAGCAATTATTTTAAACTCTTGTTTCATGTTGATTTTAGAAGCTATTAGATGTAGTATTAGCTTGCACTTATCCCATTTCCCTACAAGGATCAAAAGAGCTTATCTAAACTAAGCTTAAAGGTCCCAGGGACTGTTTGGTTTGTAGTTTTCATAATAAAGCTTATTTGGATTTTCAGTGCTTATTTTGTTTTCTATTGCTTATTTCTTTCTAAACCTGCTTATTAGGTTTATCTTAGGTTAGTAGTAGCTTATTTTGTCCTTGCCTTAGCTTATTTCTACTTGTTAAGTTCTAAAATTCTATAAAAAGCCAAAAAAAAGTAGTTAAGTAGTAACTGTCAAGTTATAAGCTATTTAACAGCTTATTTAGGGCTTTTCATAAAAAGTTTCTTTTAATAAAAGTGCTTATTTTCAACTTTTCTACAACTTTGTTTTTTTAAGTTTTTCTAAAAAAAAGGGGAAGGTGGAAATCGGGGGTGAGCAAGACTCGAACCCCCGACCTCAACACCCTCAACCCTTTATAGCAACACACCACACACCTCACTACCAACGCGCCCTGGGGACTTTTTCATTATACATTTGCAAAGTTTATTATTAGTACACGTTTTCTCCCTTTTAAGCTAATAAGCTGTTATAGCTTTTTACACAGCTTATTCGATAAGCTGTGTAATCAAGCTTATTTTTCCTAGGTTCTATTTAGTTCAAGCTATTTTCTGTATTTTTTTTAGAATTTTTATAATTAGTTTAGTATTTTTAAACATTTATTTTTATTAAAAACTTTAAAAAATCATAAAAAATAGAAAAATAATCAAAAAAATATAAATCTTTTTTAGAAAATTTTCTTTTATCATAAAGTTTCTAGGAAAATTAGTTTTGCTTTCGTAGGGTTTAATTTGCAAAATTTCATTTTTTAAAGAACGGGATTCGTTCCCGTTTACATTTTTCGTGTTTTTAAGCTCATTTCAACTCCGTTTTTGTTCTAGTTTTCTTTAAACTTACTTTTTAGTCAATTAGAGTCTATTTAAAAAGAAAAATTCATTTTAGGTTTAAATTTGGAAATTTAGGGTTTTTAACTGCCGTTTAGGGTTCCCGTTTTGCGTTTTTAGTTAAAGTTTGATTTCCCGTTATTTGTTTTCGTGCTTAATTGTTATCATTTGCTTATTTTAATTTGTAGAAGTAGATAATCAAATCAATCTTTGTTTCCAATTCAAATCATTGTCCTAACAACAAACGTGGTTTCAATTTCACAAATCGTTGGGGAATTACGACCCGGGAATCATACTTCCCGGTTAATATACGTATTATATTATGTATATATTTGTGAAGATTTTCCTTTGTCCTCAAGGGTAATTAGGTAATTTTCTATCATATTATATTTTATTAATACGTGTGTTGATTTTTAACGATTCAGTTAGCGAAAAGATGAGGGTACTTTTTTTGCATTTGGTCTTCGCGCTCCCAAGTATACTCAAGACCTCTTCTTGAATTCCAACGGACCTTCACGATTGGAATGCGACTTTGCTTCAAATGTTTAACTTCGCGGTCCATAATTTCAATCGGTTCTTCAATGAAATTGAGCTTGTCGTCGACGTGGATTTCGTCCAACGGAATAGCGAGTGGTTCGTCGGATAAGCACTTTTTAAGGTTTGAGACGTGAAAGGTACTATGAACACGGCTTAGTTGATCGGGTAACTCAATTTGATATGCAACCATTCCAACTTTGGCGAGAATCTTAAAAGGTCCAATATAACTATGATGTGCTTAATTACACATATTTTATACCTAATAAAACGAGCCTAAATGACCAAAAACAGACAGAAATTGCCAAATATATGTTTGTTTTGCTTTGTGTACTGTGCAGGTATCGGATATCGACAAAAGGACGAAAAACGAAGCCAAAACGGACAAAACCGAGCACGGAAACGGAAAGAGCTGAAAAGTCAAAAGTTAAAGTCAAAAAGTCAACAAGAAAGTCAACCCCGAGAAGCAGAATCAGGAAAATGCAACTTAAGGGACCAAAATTGCAAAATCCTAAAGTTGTAAATCTAGGAGGAAAACTACAAGGTGTGGAAATGCTATTTAAGTGAAATATAACTTTAGGGGTTGATTCTGCCAAACCCCTAAAGTTGTATTACCATAAGGACCATGCATGTAATAGCCATATGTGACTTGAGGGGCTGAAACTGCCAATCTTTCAAAGATTATTACCACAAAGGACTGGACCTGCAATTCACTAATACACTTTGGAGGGCCAAATGTGCCAATCCCCAAATCACTTCACCCCTGCATCTTTTTACCTAGTTAAGCCCTAAACCCTTTCCCGCCATAACCAAAACCCAAAACCCAAAACCTGTTAACCTTTCTCCCCTATTACCTGCAACACCGGATTACACAGGGGGTAAAACCTTCACCCCCACAACCTATGTGACTTTCCTGGCTCCCCCCCTCATCACATGATACCATACAC
>BQNB010136651.1:0-15953 GCA_026074375.1 Tanacetum coccineum
CACTACTCTAATCCCTGTGGACGACCTGGTCTTACCTAAAAAGATTATACTGCATACATGGGTTATACTTTTACCCGTGTGTTTCCATATGATTATCCGGTATTTTCAGTCTTATAAATTTAAAGATTTTGAAACACATCAAAGCGTAATCAAACAATTAAAATCGAATGATTAAGAGAGTAAAAATTACACGATGTCTTCTATGGATTCGTTATTAATGCTTGATCTTGGTGGCTGATCTTATCTTCTAAAATTCCTCTTTAATGAGTATGGTATAAAGAATACGATATTGCACGCTGAAAACTCGTTTTTGAGTCTTCTATTTATAGTGTCTGAAAAAGACTCAATACACCGTATCCAGCAAGGTTGATACGGCGTATTGGGTTGGATTCCTTGGAGTGCGCGCTACATTCGTAATAAATCATTAATATCATTCCCAATTTACTTGATTTACTGTATCTTCGAATAGTTATCTTCATGGATACGACGTATGTAGACAGAGTAAATACGCCTTATTGGGAATTGGTCAAACGCGTTTTCTTGTGAAGTCTTGGCCCTAATACGCCGTATCTCTTTTGTTGGATACGGTGTATTGGTGAAAATTTGGCAATCTTCAAATGTCATCTTTTTAGCTCCAAATTATGCGCCGTTTAGCTTATCTTCACAAAACACTCCTGAATGACTGCATTTATCAACTTTAAGGTAATTAAGTACAAAATAATGCAATAATTATATAAAAATGGGAAAAATAGATGGGATAAATGGTAAAATAAAGTGATGTTATTTGATGTCATCAGCATACCGAACAGAATTGAGTATACCATCACTGAATTTATGGAGTTCATCAGTGCACATCAATCTGTTTTTGTTGTTCTGGTCATCGTATATCACTCCTCCAGGGTCTGAATATGCAGTGTATGTGTATCTATTCCTGAGATCCGGCCTGAATATGTCTGGTTTGGTAAGGTTGAGCTTCTTTTAGTAACTTTCAACACCTAATTAAAGATCTTCCACCCGTCTTTAAATGACAATACGTCTGGTGAACATACGTAATGCTGCATTCAAGTCATAATGTTCGTCTATCGTGAGATTGGTCAACTTTTGTTGAACAAGTAGGAGTAAAATGTCCTCGTTGTCTTGTAGATGAAGTTGTAGGAAATTACCTTCTTTTAACTTGTATAGCTCCCGATCCTCTCTACGAACTTCAATCTTGTCCAAGTGACCATAGTCATACCACTTCATAATCTTAAGGCTGGTAACAGCAATGATTCGTTTTCTGGAGTAGACATCCTTCGTCAAAGTCCTGTTGCTAACAAACTCGTAGAATCGTTAACGTTTAGGACCCTAGTGTGAAGTACCCCAGTAGGCATGTGTATCATATACCACCTTTACGGGACTCCATAGATTAGGAATCATGTCTCCAATCCATTTGACCTCATAAGTGGTAGCCTTTGTCTTTGTTACGGAAGTTAAGTATTGTCTGCTTAAACTTCCACCTTTTAGATATTCCAGGTTGTTGTTGATAAAGTAATCCTAAGGGATAACTTGATGACCTCGATGATCTGGAATCAATAGGAGAGGCTTACTGAGATTAAACGAATACTGCTTGCCTTTAGCGTTATGCCAGTCTAGTCGTTCAGATGTAGCTTTGAAACATTCTTCAAAATGATACTATAGTTCTATACGACTCTTGCAGAAGCCTTTAAGTAGGTTGAATGCCAGTCCAACCAGAAGTTCTTAAGTCAAATTTATAATGTTAAGCCGATTCATGACAAATGTAGAGAAGGCGATTGGAGTATCCATGAGCTCATCGAATGAAGTAGGAGGTTTTTCGGCACGAGCAATGTTACTAATCCAGGTTTGAGGTGGTCGGAAGTAGACATGTTATCTCTTATCCTAATCAGGATCAGGAGTTGGAGGTTGCTCGGGTTTCTTGTACCAGTTAACCTTGGAAGCAGCCTCGTCATTAGGTTGTTCATCATTGTTACCCGTGTTAAACTCTTAATTCTGTTGCACTCCTGAGTCATCAACTGTATGAATTGGCTCCTCTGCATGGGCAGACTTGCCAGATAACTTATGTTGCAAGTGAGAGGTTCCTTTAGAAGAGCTTGTTGACTTAGACTCCTTGGACTTTGGATCCCTAGATAATTCAACATCTTTACTCGACTTCCTTCTTTTCGTCCCTCGGTCTGATCCTACAGAGGGTTCTTGATCTTTATCTTTGTCATCTCGATTCCTTTTCAACGTGAATACTTCACTATATGTTTCAAAGAGATGTTTTTTAGTGTTATAAGATTTGACCAGTGCATCATAAAGCTTCCTTTTATAATCAGTTCTAAGATATGATTTATGTTCCTCCATCTTGTCCATAAGAATCTTTATAAGTTCAAACTTAGAGAGTGATGCAGCCGCCTCATAAGTAGAATTTGGTTGAGATGAAGACTTTGCTAAGACAACAGCTTCTAGTGATTCTGTGATATTTCTCTCAATCACAGGAGTTGCAAATTCTGAGACAACTTGAGGAAGAATCTGAGGAAGTTGAGTTTTAACTTCTGCTTCTATAACAGTTCTCACTGATGTGTCAATGACATCTATATACTCCTGTCTGCAAGAGCTTCTTCTTTACATTATGCAGTATGGGACTTAATGGCTTGTTGAATGACTTCTCCTTATTTGTTGTGAATGTAGAGATCTGTAATAGCAGGAATTGATGAGATGGCTTGAGCCTACCGGTCAACTTGATTCATTTCTGACAGATCTTTTTCTAAGTTGGTGACTCTGTCATTGAATTTGAATACGGATGAGAAGTCTGGAAGTGAAGGAAACGAGGTTGTTATTTCTGAAGTTGTTGGTGTAGGAGTTGGTGTTGCGTGTTGTGGAAGAGGATTGAAGGAAGGAGGTGGTGGAGGAATGGTTGTGGTAAAAGCAGACGTGATTTCAGGAATTACCGTTACTAGTACGTTAAAAATAGAAGATGTCTAACTGCTTGGTTCTTCATGATGAACGGTGGTGTCCATTAAGGAAGCAATCACATTGTTAGCAAGAGAAGTGTTCTCAAAGTTTAGGAGCTTATCTGTAAAGTCTGATGATACGAAAGAACTTTGCATAGGACCTTTAGTCTTTTGTGTGTCATGGACAGTTGTAAGTGTTACATGAGCATCTTCTTCTTCCTGCTCAAACCCTGACTCTTGAGAAACATTCTGTTGATCTGCTCCACTCTGATCAGCTTCAGTGAGTAAAATTATGTTGATCTGCTCCCAACAGATCATGGCTTCACATGTCATCTTCTATACATCTTTTTCTGTCTTAAGTTCACGTTAATCCCAAATATCTTTACAATTCTCAATTCATCTTTCTCTTCTTTATTCTTCTCCTTTACATTATCAGCATTATCTTCTTCATCAGTGAGTTCATAGTCCTCAGGAGTATGAACTCTTTCATCAATATTTCCTTCTTCTTCTTATCATGTTCTTCATTGGACTGATTAAGATCAGGAATCTTACTTATGTCTGACTCAGTTCTATCACTATCAACCTCATCATCATCATCATTCTTGTCTTCATTATCATTATAATCCCCATCATTATCATTATTGTCATCATCACTCTCATCTTCAGAATCATCTTCATCATCATCTTCTTCTCCACTATCACCCCAAGACTAGTTATACTTTTTAAACTCATATTTGTTTACATCTGGAACACACCTGGTTTAGTACCAGTTCTTCATTGTACAAAGATCTTGCGTTGTTGCTATCAGGAACCCTGATTCAAAAATCAGTTCCATCACCCTGAGCCACTTGCATGTGATATGTGAATTTCTTTCTTTGCCTTCGTTTTATGTAGAATCTTTTAGCTGAAGCAGCTTTTAGATAGAGCTACTGCTGACAGAACATTCAAACCTTTGCCTCTATCATCCTTAACTGATGCCTTATTCTTAGTCAGTTTAGGCTTAGTAGCTGGCTTCCTGGTTTGAGATACATCTTTCTTACCTTTGGCAGGCTTCTTGTTAGGTTCTTTGGGTGAGACTAGATAGTTTCAGTTTTAGGTAAAGCATTCCGCTACTCTCTAGCTACTTCCTTGCCTTCTTGGTCTCTTTAGCACCATTGACATAAGCATAGTAAGTCTGATAGGCGGTAGAATTTAGAATGTCTTCATTAAGAATCTCTTTAGGTATTAAAGCTCATAACCACTTTATTTTTATTCGTCTTTTTATATACAACTATAATATTACCCAAAATACTATCCAACTCTCATATATTAATAATACTATAACCAAATTATGATATAACAATTTTATTAATATTAATTTATATAAATATATTACATATATAAACACTTATATATTCATGTATCCTTTATAATTTATTGCTAACAATAATGAAAATTATTCCCATATTATATCAACAAAAACAACAAATAGACACATTATCAACACCCTCCACTAAAATATCTACAAACACCCCCACACTATAAAACGACCTTCATTTGAATATTTCGCCCCTACATTCATTTTATCATATATATCATAATCTCTCCATTTAATATTACATTCTTACTATTATAACACTACCAAAAATCTTTATATATAAAACAACAATCATAATCTTAACAATAATAAATAACATAATTACTAACTCCCGATATTATTTAAAACAAATTCTAATCACCTCATCTAAAATAAACAATTTATACATACCATAAACAAACATCAAACGCAAAACCATCTATAATAAAATTAAATTACTAAACTATCTCATTCATTATATCTTAGCATCAAATCACTAATTATAACATTCAAACATACCTAGATAGGATATAGGAGAGAGATAAAACATTCACACATAGTAAATCTACTGCCTTCTCTATCAGAGAACTTCTATTTCAATTACTAATAATATCTCGTTATCCTCATTAATAATCGAATACAAAGCGTTGCTCCTCTCTCGCTCATTATTCTTATCAAAATAAGCGAATATACCTAAACACCTCCTCTAGCCTCAGAAGCAACCAAGGCATTGTCAAGAGCAATTTTATTGGCAGCAGAGGGATTCATGGTTCTGCTAAGATATGTTCATAACAGTTTATAAACATGGCAGATATATACAACAAAAAAGATTGCAACACATTAAATCAGGCATTCAACACTAACACAGGACGGAGATCATATAAAATCATCAACTAAGGTCATTCAGATTAATTATTGATCAAACACAATCAACTAAGCATCACAGATAAATACATATGCAAAATACCCAAATTAGGTCAACTAGTGAAGCATTATAGGAATAAATTGCTTAGAGTAAAATCTGGTATAGTTTTGCCTAGGAAAGTGTATAAATCGCCTAGTTATTAGGTGTGTATAAATCGCCAGGTTATTCAATTATGTATAAATCATTTAGTTATAAGGTCTGTGTATAAATCGCTTAGTTATGAAACAGTGTATAAATCGCTTAGTTATAAGAGAAGCGTATAAATCGGTTGGTATTAATGGACGTATAAATCGGTTAGTAGAACCAAACGTATAAATCGGTTAGAATGAACCAATTTATTAATCGGTTAGTACAACTGATGTATAAATCGGTTAGTACAACTAACGTATAAATCGCTTAGTTATAACATAGTGTATAAATTGGTTGGTACGAATTTTATGCGTATATTTCGTTTAGTGTAAATGATGCGTATTTTATTTTAAAATATACTTTTACCAAGTTTTAAATTTATAAAACTCGATCTACCTGCCAACACACTAACGGGCAGAGAACTCGACCGTGGGTAGTATAGAATGGTAAATCCGAGGTCGTCCCAAGAGCTAAGTTGTAATTAGTTTTAATTTGAAATGTCACGTTTAGAAAATGGTTTTTGATTTGAATTGAAATGAATTTAAAATAACAATAAAACTAAATACTGAAAATAAAAGAATTGGAGATATCAAGAGAGAAAATGTGCTAACCTAGTTACTTCATTACTACTGTTATGAAAACGTTTTCCTGTGCAATGTTTAACTATGATTTCATTAGTGGTTTCTAAGGTCGATAGACTTGAATAGACATATATAGTCTATCCTATACTTCCCGAGATTCTGACTCAGTCCAAATCGTGTAGGAAGTAGGATATCCAGGTTGCAGTGATTAATCCCAACTATTCCCAAAACTGATCTAATAACCTATACAGATTAGTAACCCTATCTGAAAGAGTTCCTGTGCTTTTTAAGTATGTTGAGTGATAAGTGCGGCGACCGATTAGTTCTTACACTATGGGTCGGAATCATAGATCCTCCCTAGTACCCGATAGATCCCATATTGATGATGAGGTGTCATTTTATACACTTTTTGGGGTCGTTTAACCCCCAAAATCGTGTGTTTATGCCCAAATTAGATACATAATCGTTCCTTTTCAGGTATTTCTCATTTGAAAGACATTTGGATGAATTAGACGTGACTTGGGCTCATTTGGAGAAGAAACGGACGAGATTACAAACCAACACCAAGACTCTTGAAGATTTGTGCTCACAAAGCCTAGAGACGACATCACAAGCCATACACGATGCCGTCACAACTCATCAAGTGACGGCGTCACATATTTCAAGACGGTGTCAGCCCGTACCGACTCAAACGCAGATCCAGGCAGTATTAAGTTTCCTTGGCAGTACTAACTTTGTGCTGGCAGTACTAACTCCTTTAGTACTATTGGCAGTATTAAGTCATTTGAAGATTTATTCCTAACAAATACCTAACTATTCCCCAGGCGGCGGCACCAAAAACTTAATGTGCGGTTGTCGTATGACTTCTACACGAGAAGTTTTACAACTCCCTAGGCAGTGCACCTAATCGTTGTAGTGTAGTATGGGCAAGACTCGGGGTTGTTTATAATTCACTTGAGGAATATGTTGGGATGGCTCGATCATGGTCTAATAGAATTCTAAGGGTTAAGGGAAGATTCTTTTTGTATTTTTGTATTTTATGAAAGCAGCTAAAATCATATAATTAAGATAGTGGTTTGGTATTATCTATTAAACTAAATAATAATCTAAAGTAATGGTGATAACAATAAGATAAAAGATTGTGTCTATTTAATCATGTATTACTCTCTAGATTGCTTCTCCTAGAGTTGTTGCCTTGTCACACTTGTAATAATCTATGTAATTATTTCCTAAAGCATGAATGAATTACACGAACCCGTCGTCTACTTAGTATGCCGCTAGAGCAACACACATGCAAGGTAGTATGAAGACTATTACAGGGCCCCTAGGAGTTTACTAAGTGCATGTGAAATACATTAAACATGGATCAACCATATTAGGTGGCAAGGCAGTATGAAGACTGTTACCCAATGGTATCCTTTCTACACAATCACGTTTCCCTAGACATATCAACAGCGATTATAGGCAGAAAGATGGTTTTCTAAGACCTAACATGCACATCCATCACAAGAAGCAACATCACTAAGATCTACATTCTAGGTTTCAAACAATCATAAATAAACACAATAATAGGTTTAGCCAAGCATGTTAAGAATAAAGCAAGATCAATAAATCACACAACACATAGACATATTACTTGATTAAAACATGAATTGGAAGAGGTACAATAGGGTTTTTAGGCCCTAAAATCGTCTCCTACAGCTGCTAAACGAACAAGGGTTCGTACCCTCTTTTTATTCTAAAGTTACGCACCGAAAACCCTAAATTCAGGTTTATATATATAAGAAAATCTATACGATGGCGTCGCGTTTTAATCATGACGCCGTCGTAAAATGAATCTTCTAGATCTGCGTTTGAGTCAGTGCGGGTTGACGCCGTCTTGAAATATGTGACGCCGTCACTCGATGAGTTGTGACGGCGTCATGTATGGCTTGTGATGCTGTATCCAAGCTATGTGAGAACAAATCTTCAAGAGTCTTGGTGTTGGTTTGTAATCTCGTCCGTTTCTTCTCCAAATGAGCTCAAGTCACGTGTAATTCATCCAAATGTATTCCAAATGCGAAATACCTGAAAAGGAATGATTAAGTACCTATTTTAGGCATAAACACATGATTTTGGGGGTTAAACGACCTTAAAAAGTGTATAAAATGACACCTCATCATCTAGGCAGAAACCGGGTCAATATATAATCTATCAGAATCACAAGATGATTGCTGGTATTGAAGACATACATCATGGACCCAGTGATGCAATGCACAACCCTTCCTAGCCATTTGAGTTTCTCTCAAACGAGACTTGTCTCATTTGTCACGGAGATACATACGTTATCTATTAACATCTCACTTCGAGTTAGTTGATACTAAAAAGGTGGCAGTCAGCTCCAACCTCTGATTACTAAAACCAAAGTGCACAAATTGAGTTTGGAGCCATAAAAGATCAAAATAAATCTCATTAGGACACAATCTATGTTAATCACTTGTTGTTCATCAAAATATAACAATTGGTATCAAAGAGTGCTACACATTATTCTTATGATCTTGTCAAAACATTGAGAGTGATACTCTTTAGTATTCACAGTGACGAACGGAAATCCTTCCAGTATCATCATCAAATAGCACTGCGGTAGGTGACTTGCGAGATTCTATATGAATCAAACGTGTGACAACTAGATAGTAACTATCTGATTCACTCTTATCGTGTTGTCTGCTTTGAGAAAGATAGTAACTATTTGATTCACTCTTAATCAGAAAGATAGTAACTATCTGATTCACTCTTATCGTGTTGCCTGCTTTGAGACATCCTGGTAATGAGAACATGCAAGCACGGTGAATCTAATATATCTATGTTAGAAGATCCTACGCTTAAAGCTAGAAACCTTGTCGAGGAGGTTCTTCCAAATTGAACCTACCTAATCACAGGTTGGTCCCTATAGAACCAGATGTTATTGCAACCAAATATCGACTAATGCAAAGCCATATTTGTCCATATCTGCTATTTATTACTAACATTCAAATGCATGTACAAACGTCGGTATTGCAGCCTCATTCTAGCAAAGTCTGATTCATTACCACATGCTTATACTCATGCTTTTAAAAGTCAAACATTCAGCATCAAGACTGTTACAACTAAACAAGAATGTGTTCGGTTAGAAATCTCAAGTAAATGTCATATTCAGCAATTCTGATAGTCACGAACTTCCTTAATATCATCAAAGATATTCAAAGTCAAACAAGAAAGGATATATTGTTAGCCTGATGAAGAAGAGGAGATTATGAGCTTTTAAGACAAGTATGAGCATGTCGGTCAAAAGCATAAGATGATCAAGAAAGTCAAATCAAGATGATTCAAGACAAGGAGATGATGCAAGATAAAGATCTCAAGCACTCAAAGTCATAAGACAAAGGCTCAAGATCAAGATCACGAAGCATGAAGGAACAAAGCCATTCCAAATAAGAAAAGATGAAACAAGACCAAAAAGGCAAAGTACAAAGTCAAATAAAAATAACTTTAACATTGGAGGAGATAAAGTTAAATCTAGATAACCTCAACATTGGGGGAGATTGTTAGCCTTTATTTTATTAAGTCAAACAAGAATGTTTTCGGTCATCTTAAGTCATTATTAGTCTTAGTTTGTAATAGGTTAATCAGGTTTAATGGGCTTGGACTTTAAGCCAATATTGTCCATGTGCGAGCCAAAGCCTAACAAATAGCCAAGCCTTGCCTAACATAAAGCCCCCGAGCCTAGCAAGGGCCTTGGACTATAAATACCACCCTCCTAGGATGTTAAGAGGGTGTTGGTTGTGATTATTTCACATAGTAATACATCCTTCCACTCTTTCTTCTCTCTAGCTTTCTCTATCTAAATTTCTCTCTCTTTCTAAGATTTAAGGTATTTTCAGTTGTCATATGGATAAGGATTGGGATAACAAAACAGGTATGAGAAAGAAGACCCTCGAGAAAATACACAAGTATGGATTAGGTACTTGTGTGGCTCTCTTGAGGAGATGTAAAGAGAAAAGATAGGTTAGATAGATGATATAGCAAGATCAAGGGTGATAAGAGAGTTGTGTTTGTTGTGTGAGTGAGAAGTGAATGTTTATGAGAGAAGTTATGTTTGTTTATAATGACCATTCAACCCATTAGTTGAGAAGAGAATGAGGGATATTGGGTTGATGAGGTGGCTGAATTAAGGGTAGAAGAGAAAGTGTGTTTGTTGTGTTTGTTTGAGTTTCAATCCAAGGGTTGAGAAGAGAAGAGAGTGGGAACTTAGATTGATCAAGGGTGAGGATGATGAAGTGTATGTGTGTGTGTGTGTGTGAAATTTAAATGTTGTGGAGAAGAAGGTGAATAGTGAATGAGTGGTGGAGAATGTTTTGAAAAAATATGGGATACCCCGCGGAAGTTCCTAGCCATCAAGTTGAATGCTTTGGCTTCTACTTCATTAATGTCTTCATCGCTTCCATCTTGACTGTCACTATCGTCAATAGTTTGCTCCATAGTGACTTTAGCTTTAAGAGCTAAGGATTTGACCTTATCTTTTGTAGTGGTCTTGGAGACTACGCTATCACTTTCCAAGATCATTTCATAGAATTTAAGGTTCCTAACTAGCTCATCAAGAGGAAGAATAGCCAAGTCTTTGGATTCTTCAATGGCCATCACCTTGTCTCTCCATTTCAATGGAAGAGCATGAAGAAACTTTCTGACATGATTCTTGCTAGAATAGTCCGGATCTAATGATTTGAGACTAGTCACGATAGCATTGAATCTTCTAAAGCCACTATCAATAGCTTCTTCATTTGAGATTGAGAACTTCTCATATTCTTGAGTAAGAAGATCAATCTTGCAATTCTTGACTTGTGAATTGCCTTGGTGAGTGACAATTAGTATATGCCAAATTTCCTTGGCGGGTTTTACACATGAATACCCGCTCGTACTCTTTACGTGGTAGGGCATTGAAAAGATTCATCTTGGCTTTGCTGTTATTCCCTAGATGCTTCTTTTGCTCGTCTTTACGAAGCTCATACGGCGTCTGATCCGTCCAAACCACACCTTAAAATATATATAATATATAATAGAATATAAAATATATATAGTAAGAGTGATCTGAAACAGAGTCAAGAATACCGAGAAGTAGTATAGAATGTTCCCGGGTCGTTTATCCCCAACGAGGCTGTACTGGAAAATCGATACAGTCGGAAGATTTGAGTTGGAAGGAGAGAAATGATTTGAGAGTGCAGGAAGTTAAATTAAACAATAATAAACAAAAACGTTTAAGAAAATCCTAAAAATTATGAAAATAAGCTAGAAAACGAGAGCACGAATCCCGAACAAAGGGGGAAAAACCTAAAATCTTTAAAATTAATCCTACGAAGAAATTTTTGCTTCTAAACTACTCTAGGGAACAAATAACGAAGAATGAAAAAGACTAGACCGAAAACGGAGTTCGTTTGACCCAAAACCAGTCAAGACAAAATCCCGCACCCGGACCGCTCTTTAAAAAATGAAAAGTTGTAAAAATGACCCTACGAAAAGTTTTATATTGAGGGGTGGGGGCGGGGGGTGGTTAATGAAGAATAGGGTGGATGGGGGGGGGGGGATTTGAGGGGAGTTGGGGTAGAGTATGGGTATGTGTATGTTAGTAGGAGAAGTGTTAGAATCAGGAAATGAGGGTGTTAGTTCAGAATAGCAGAAACCAACAACTTCTGAAATAACAACCTCATTTCCTGCACTTCTAAACTTCTCATTCGTATTTAAATTCAATGATAGAGTCACCAACTTAGAAAAGATCTGTCAAAAATGAATCAAGTTGACCGGTAGGCTTAAGCCATCTCCTCAATTCCTGCTATTGCAGATCGCTACATTGACAACAAATAAGGAGAAGTCATTCAACAAGCCATTAAGTCACTTACTGCAGAATGTAAAGAAGAAGCTCTTGCAGACAGGAGTATATAGATCTCATTGACACATCAGTGAGAACTATTATAGAAGCAGAAGTTAAAACTCAACTTCCTTAGATTCTTCCTCAAGTAGTCTTAGAATTTGCAACTCCTGTGATTGAGCAAAATACACAGAATCACTAGAAGCTTCTATCTTAGCAAAGTCTTCATCTCAACCAAATTCTACTTATAAGGCGGCTGTATCACTCTCTAAGTTTGAACTTAAAAAGATTCTTGTGGACAAAATGGAGGAACACAAATCATATCTTAGAACTGATTATAAAAGGGACCTTTATGATGCACTGGTCAAATCTTATAACACTGAAAAACATCTCTTTGAAACATATGGTGAAGTATTCACGTTGAAAAGGAATCGAGATGACAAAGATAAAGATCAAGACCCCTCCTTAGGATCAGACCGAGGGACGAAAAGAAGGAATTCGAGTAAAGATGTTGAATCATCTAGGGATCCAAAGTCCAAGGAGTCTAAGTCAACAAGCTCTTCTAAAGGAACCTCCCACTTGCAACATAAGTCATCTGGCAAGTGTGCCCATGCAGAGGAGCCAATTCATATAGTTGATGACTCGGGAGTGCAATAGAATCAAGAGTTTGACACGGGTTACAATGATGAACAACCTCATGACGAGGCTGCTTCCAAGGTTAACTGGTACAAGAAACCCGAGCAACCTCCAACTCCTGATCCTGATTAGGATAAGAGATAACATGTCAACTTTCGACCACCTTAAACCTGGATTAGTAACATTGCTCGTGCCGAAAAACCTCCTACTTCATTCAATGAGATCATGGATACTCTAATCGCCTTCTCTGCATTTGTCATGAATCGGCTTAACATTACAAATCTAACTCAAGAACTTCTGGTTGGACTGGCATTCAACCTACTCAAAGGCACCTGCAAGAGTCGTACAGAATTATAGTATCATTTTGAAGAATGTTTCAAAGCTACATTTGAACGACTAGACTAGCATAACGCTAAAGGCAAGCAGTATCCGTTTGATCTCAGTAAGCCTCTCTCGTTGATTCCAGATCGTCGAGGTCATCAAGTTATCCCTTAGGATTACCTTATCAACAACGTCCTGGAATATCTAAAAGGTAGAAGTTTAAGCAGACAATACTCAACTTCTGTAACAAAGACAAAGGCTGCCACTTGTGAGGTCAAATGGATTGGAGACATGGTTCCTAATCTATGGAGTCCCATAAAGGTGGTATATGATAAACATACCTACTAGGGTACTTCACACTAGGGTCCTAAACGTTAACGATTCTACAAGTTTGCTAGCAACAGGACTTTGACGAAGGATGTCTACTCCAGAAAACGAATTATTGCAGTTACCAGCCTTAAGATTATGATGTGGTATGACTATGGTTACTTGGACAAGATTGAAGTTCGTAGAGAGGATCATGAGGTATACAAGTTAAAAGAAGGTGATTTCCCACGACTTCACCTACAAGACAACGAGGACATTTTACTCCTACTTGTTCAACAAAAGCTGACCAATCTCACGATAGACGAACATTATGACTTGAATGTGGCATTATGATTCGCAAGTTTTACGTACCTATAAAATATATATAATAAAAATACTACTTAGGTAAATTCCAACTATTCACCTTTAACTAAGGTAAAAAGTTAAAACTTACAAAAATAATATAATATATATAATATACGTATGTTTAAACCGGGTAAGTATGATCACCCGGGTCGTTTCCCCAACGACTAGTGAAATTGAAACCACGTTTAGGTTCGGATCCTGATTTGAATGGAACAAAGATATTTTGGATAAGCTATTACTACTAAATAAGAAGCAACAAGTAAAATGAAAATTTAGCAAATGGTCTAAAACTTAACCTTAAAATGTAAACTAAAATTTCACTAAAAAAAAGAGTGCCGAAAATTATTAAAAATAAAAGCCCTAATTTTTATCTTTTTATAAAAGTTTAATTAAACTAATTAAAAATTAAACCTAATTACTAATTAAAATTAATAAGCTTAATTAACAACTTAACTAATGGACTAATGGTGCAAAGATCTAAGAGACTAACGAAGAAACTAACAGACTAACGGAGGGACTAACTGAAAAACAACTAAGATCGAAAAGTTACAGGAATGGTCCCTGAGGACTTACCCCGACAACAAACTTAGTCCACTTAAAGCTCAAATTCTAAAAGTGCTTATCACTAAAAACTTAAAAGAGCAAAGTTGTAAAGGAAGCTAGGGGGAACAACTTTAACAAAAGCACTATAGTCTGAAACTCAAAGATAAGCTCTTAAAAGAGCTTCTAAATAAGCTGTTACAGAAACTAGGGGTTTGGGCTATGTTTTACCAAAACAGCTATAAAAAGCTCAAATTAAGCTTAATGTGAAAAAGGAAAAGTGTTCTAAGAAGCTTATGATGTGCTTTATCTATGAATGCAAAGAAATCTAAGCTAGAGGTACTCTTAAACAACTAAAATTTAGCATGAACTAACCAAACTCAGAAAATAAGCAAGATAGCACTAAATCCAAATGAGCTTAAAAGCTTAAAAAGCTAAAATAGACTCTGAAACTTAAAGGTTTTATAAAACTACTTATAATCTATCTAATTAAGCTAGAAAATCTAGATCCATAAGCTAAATTAACAAATTTAAATCCCAAAGTTTCTAAGTACTGTTTTTGGCTTTTTAACTTTTTGACAGCAAAAATAAGCTAAGACAATAAGCTAGAAAACAAAATTAAAGACTTAAACTATATTAAGCTATATTAAAACTCAAATCCTACAAAGTTTGATAAGCTAAATCCTAAAAGTACTATTCTAAATTAAGCCCAAAAGGTAGCAGTACTAACTGGTGTTAGTACTGCTAATGTAAAAATTTCAGCAGTACTTTTTTTTGAAAGTACTGCTGATGCAATTTGACTTTTAAGATCAGAATTAAACTATGAAATAAGCTAGGAAATATAAGCTAAAACTAAATTTAAGATAAGCTATAACTCAACTTAATCCTACTTGAATTCCTAGCTAAAAATCTAAGCTGGCAGTACTAACTTATGGTTAATACTGGTAGTGTAAAGGTTCAGCAGTACTAACTTATGTTAATACTGCTAGTGTAAATCAAGAGTGCACAAAACCAACACCCCTTTAGATTTAGTGACAGATATTGAAAAAAAACTTTTTTAAGAGAAATCTAATAACAAAATTACTAAATACAGACAAAAACTAGCTTAAAACAAACTTACAATCATATAAACAACTGAATAAGTAAAATTCTAAGATCTATACTATTTTACTATATTTTTGGTTTTTTAGAGGTTTTTAAGACAATAATATGAAAATCTATGATTTAAACTAAGAAAATTGAAAACAGATAAACAACTAAGATGATTTAGCTAGATAAAACTCAAATAAGCACTAATAAGCAAAGAGAATAAGCAAATAAGCAGATCTAAATATAGAAAGCAATGATATCATTATTTAAAGCTAGAATTAAAGGAAATGAAAGAGAAACTTACAAACTCCTCTAGCTAAACAAGAGGACCAATAAAGGCAGCTACAAGCTCCCTAGCTTATTAGATAAGCTAGGGTAAAGTCCTTGGGATCTCTTCCAATTTAAGATCCCCTTCCAAAAAGCTCATATCCAATAGATCCATGATAGATTAAACTGATTTAAGGTTTAGGTAAGATTAATACTGAATTCAAATAGCTCTATTTCAGCTTATAGACTGAAAGAGCTTTAAATGAGCTTATTAGCTTATTTAGACGACTTAGCTTATTAAGAGAGCTTATGAAAAAGAAAAGAGAGCTTATAAATGATTTAAACTAAATTTCATTAATAAAAGTTACTGATTACATTACTTGAAAAGGAGATTACAAAACATTTTAAGGAAAATTACATTTAAGAAAAATACGAAATTTAAGCTAGACTAAAAATTACTAAAAACCTAGATATTGTGTGTGTGAGAGGTGAGGCCTTTTTATAGGTGCTGAAAGAAGCTTCTAGGATCTCTTGCCCTGCTCTCCAAACTTTCAATCTCAACCAATCATTTCTTCAATCATTTGAGCTTCTATTGTGGCCGTTGGATTGATTTGTGGACACTTGAGGA
>BQNB010136652.1:0-17968 GCA_026074375.1 Tanacetum coccineum
AGAGATTAAGAGTTTTAAGTAACCTTAATATGAAGTATGGTGATGAACAACAAGATCTAAACCTTTGTTTAGCAAACAAACCCTAGCTTTCAACACCTTGACAACCCTAATTTCACCAAAACCCTAGTCTTGAACCTTTTTGCTTTAACACTTGTAAACCTTAAACCAAACCTTCTAAACACCTTAGGTTATCTTAGATATGATGTAGGAACACTTGGAAATGTTGTAAATAAATTTTGTATGGATGGTTTATGGTGGTGGTTTCAAGCCGTGGGTTAGGAGAGGGAAAATGAGAGAGTTTTGTGTTGTTTTCACCTAAGAAATTAGAGCGTGTGTTTTCTCTTACTAGCTAAGGCATTATATACCTCAAGGACTTAGTCAAAGACACCAAGAGGATTTCTAGGGATAGTTGGTCAAGTACTATTAGGGCTAGTAAGAAAATATCTCTTGGTTCCCTAAGATAAGTATCATCCCATGAATTCTAGGAGATAGATTGAACTAGATAATATCTTTGTATTCTCATCCCTTTGTATCCGGCCCTATATGTATATAAGTGATGATATTTTGCAAATTTTGGGTATTGGGTACAATTGTGGGTATTTGTTAAAGCGTAGAAAAGTTTTGGTGGTTCCGGGAATGCCTAAACGTATTTTATTGCAAAACGTAAACACTTTACGCAACCAAAAAAAATGAACAAAGTTAATAATTACCCTCAAAATAATTACTTAACACTTGCTTGATGTAAACATTTAATTGTTTGATGCCCGTTTACATTAAATGATAATTTTTAGCATACGCGATTTAACTTAACGATTATGATTTAAAAGCAAACGCGTACACTACTAAAAATAAATAGTGAATTTCTTGACATCGTAAATTGTAACATCCGAGAATTTTCGAAATTTTGAATGACGATTTTGTGACATGTTGAATGACGATCAGATGTGGTATGAACATTGCTAACACATGTTTCACAGTTCTTTGTGACATGTTGAGGGTTTCTAGGTTTGATTCCTCTTCTTAGAGAAATAATCATGTTATGACCATTAATATCATGATCATAGCTTCCACATATTTAACATATGGGATAGTATATACAATCATCAGATTTATGATCATTATATCCACAATGTATGCAAGAAGGAAAAGGTATTGCTAGCCTTGAAGGTCTGGATCTTTAGTAAGATTCACCTTGACCAGTATGATACTGATTTTTATTCATGGAAGACATAAATTCAGCATGATCACGTTCTGTGATTAGTTCTCTTGCACTTTTTACAAAACAAAACTTGATAACAATTCTCAAAGAGATGATTGTTTTCTCCATAAAGTTCACAATTCATTTTGAATTGAGTTTTGTATTTGTTTTGAAGTGCATTATGAGGAACCTGTTGAGTATTTTTGTTTCTGAAGTAAGATGACTTTTTCTTGCTAATTTGTAATTTTAGTTCATTAAGTTCTTTAATTACAATAGCCAAAGGAGGATCATCTTCTATTTTCACATTCTTTAACTTACCAGCAGAAGCTGGATTAGTTTTAGAAGTTGAAGAACTTTTGTTGCCTCTAGCAGGAGCTGAGGATGGTTCATTTATTATGATACCTTTTAAAGTTTCAGCTTTGAATGTAGATTTTAACTTCAAAATTGATTTGATAGTCTTTGGTCCAGAAACAGGTTCAACACCATCCAACTTCTTCGGTGGAGGAAGAGGAGTGCTACAGACTGAAGATTCATCAGTTGAATTATAATTAGTCACTAAAGATTTAGTGATAGCAACCGAAGGATCAATTTTGTTTCTTTGAGACTCAACCGAGGGTATTTTATTAGTATCATGATTTGATAGAGTAGAGTTTCCAGTTTCAGATAACCTAGGTTTATTACTATCAGTAATAGATACATTATCCGCTAAAGACTTTACAAATATCAGGTCTTTTGGCCCAAAACTGAAGGTATCTTTAGTGAGTTGGTCAATTCCTAGGATTTTCTTCTTTTGAGTGGGAATTTGTTCAATGATACACTGATTTACTTTATTAGAACTATTTAGTCATGCTTTTGGAATAGAAGTTAGCTCTTTCAGTTCATTTCTTAAGTTTTTATTCTCTTTGAGAATCTTAGTGTTTACATGCTGCATGGTAAGAAGATCAAGCTTTGCTTGTTTTAATACCAAAAGCTATTCTTTGCATGTATTTAGTTCTTGAACAAGATTTCTATGTTTTGACATGAGATTGTTCCTTTATTTTTCAACATAGTTTAGATCAATACACAGATAATCTAGAAAGGATTTTCTATCATCGTTATCTTCCATTTCAAAAAGAGTGTGTACCTTTTTCATAGAGATCTTAATCCATTCACCATTTCTGGTGTAACACCCCAAAAATAGGTTGCAACGGAATATGGATTTGGGAGCGTTACTTCATAGATCAATAGCACAAGATATATAAGAACGACCTTTATAAGTGTCGTTTAAAACCGATACATTGGATTTAGCAAAGTGTTTGTTACAAAAGCCCTTGAATAGATGAAAAGGCAGATTTGAGTAGGCTAGTTTTAGCTTTGACTTTGGTTGTATTTGGCTTTCAATTCTTTGATATGCCTCGGTTTTTAGATTTTGCTCAGTTGAATGAGAATTTTGATTTAAAAGTGATTTGATATGAAGGAACAGAGGTCCTTTGACCATTGTCCTCTTGCAAAATGACCCTTCTTCTTTGCCACATTTTGGCATTCCCAGTTTGGTCAGTTGCTTTTTGCACTGCTAAACCTTGAGTGTCCCACTTTTTAAAGAACCTTTTAGATTTGGCTAAAAGAGCTCTTGCTTAGTATTCTTCTTCAAGGTCTCCTCATGTACTCTTGACTTATTCTTGTATCCTCTTCATCATCTGGAGTTTTCTCTTTGTTAGTATCATAAATACTATTTATAAGGTTTTCTTCATATTTGAGTTTACCAAATAGAGAAGCAAGAACAAATTCTTTCACATGATTTGTGTTTCTAAGACTTTAGCAGAAAGCTAGCCACTTATTTGGTAACTCATTTATAAAACCAGTATTTATCTCAAGCTTTGAAAGTTTAATATCATCATTTACTAATTCATTCATCAAAGTTTTATATCAGGTGAAAGTTTGTGTTAGAGATTCCACCGATCTTTGAATTGTGAAGGTGAATACCACTAACTTCAGTCTGATTGGGGCTTAAAACACACATCATTTGTACCCCAAAAACACATTTAAAACAACTAAAACACTAAAATAGAGATAATTATCTTGCAAATAGTTTTATTGGTGTTATATGTCTTACATGTACAAAGGATTGAGAACTAAGCAAGAAAAGGTAATTCTTCGGGTGACTTTCTTGACATTTTGTACGTTTTAGCGCGAATTCAAACGAACTCGTAAAAATTCATCGATACTCCATAGGAAAAGAGCACAAAATTACGAGTCTATCGGTACCTTACTTGCCCCTTGGTCCTTTCTTATTTGGCCCGGGTCACATCTTTTTTGAAGCTTTTATTAATGAAAATCTGGTCCAAGCCCAAATGCCCTTATAGGATTAATTTTGCGTAGAAATAATATAGCTATGCTCTAGCTCAGATGGCAAAGGGGAAACCCTTAAGCCTCTGAGCTAGAGGTCATGAGTTCGAATCCAAGCTATGGCTTGGTTATGGTATATAATTCCACATGCCACGTGGCACCACTCAGGTGATGACACGTGGCAACCCGACCCGAACCAGAACCAAATCCGACCCAAACTAGACCCGGACCCTAGGTTTGACCACACAAATTGACCGAAAGAGGACGGTATGACCACCAATTTACCGTGGTTCTAGCATGGTATGAACCGGTGGTTCCTGTGGTGGTGAACCCCTCGTTTACGCGGTCGCTGACCCCAACGTTGACCACCGATTGACCGTCGCTGACCCCACTGTTAACCACCGTTGACCGGTGGTGGTTAACCACCGTTGACCAGACGTTGACTGATCATTGACCGGCCACTTAGATGCCACGTGACGTGCCACGTCATGGCGCTTAGCCAATTTCAGAGTCTGCCACATGGCAGCTCTGCCGGATTACGGTCAGGTTTTACGAGGTACTGTCAACGAGTTTGACCTGGACGGCTCCGCTGGCCAGTCAGAGCGCAACACGTGGTAATTCTTAGCGGCTAATGATTTGATGGTACAGTTTCCTAGAATATAAGAGGGCATTTAACCAATCATATGCCAATGATGTGGCTTTGTCTCCAAGACAATAATAAAGGCTAAAAATGAATGGAAGAAGGCGAATGACCGAAATTACCCCTTTATCGGTGGGCTTTAAAATAGCGAATCTAGATCCAGAACGTGGGATCATTCTCTTCATTATTTGCATTTTCAAGTTTACACATAGTAGTGTAAGGTGAGAATAGGAGTAGGAGTAGAAATAATTACTTATTTTAAGATTGGCTTATTGTAAATAGCCACTGTTTTGCTTAAGCTCAACAATGGTAGTGCTTATTTTTAAGAATAAAATTCTTTTTGTAAAACCCCCAAAATGGTCGCATGGCGGAATATTGGGGTTTGGGACATGCGTTACTTCATAGATCAACAAGCACCAAATATATAAGAAGCTACTTTTAAAAGTAGTCGATTAAAACCGATACATTGGATTAGCAAAAAGTTTGTTTACAAAAAAGCCCGAAGCGTTTACTTGTATTGTTAAATTATACAAAGATTCCATTCAGTAATTAAATGTTCCGTCCAAAATGTAATGCGACCAAATTTTAATGCAAAGACATCCAAAATAACGACCACCAATGTATCCCGTGTCTTGTCCCTCATTGGATCTCCTGAGAAAACATAGCTTAAAACGTCACAATAAGTTGGTGGAATACATAGGTTATTTAAATTGTATGAGTGGCAGTACCGCAATTGTTAGAGTGTGGTATTGCATGTATACAATAACCCAAAACAGGAAAGTATTTGCATGGAATACAATATTTCAAAACAGTAAGTGGTTGCATGGTATACAATCCAAAACAGTAAGTTATTGCATGGGTACTAACAATAGCCAAAACTAGTTAAGTATTGCATGGTATACAATATCCAAAACAGTAAGTTATTGCATGAAATGCAATATCCAAAACAGTAGAGTATTTCAAAGTTACTATGCGTCCAAATGTAAAAACAAATATGTTTCTCACCCCAAAACTTATAAATCAAATTTGGAAAATGTAAAAACTTAGGGGGCATGAACTCACCTCGATGGATGAGTCCTCAATATGTAAATCACTGCGTGAAAAAATGGGCGTCACAATACGCCCAGTGCAACCTAAATTAAGTCATATGGTGCGGTAGAGTACTAAGTATTTTAAATAACTACTACTACCATATATAATTCTATATAGCTACATCACCATCTAATTGTGTTTTGTAAATATTATTTAATGTCGCAGTTTGAAAAATATAAACCGGTAATTCCCGTACTCGTATAATCGAATAAATAATTTGCCCTAACTACTTCTTTTGAAGTTTGATAATCTGAGTACGGATTTTCTTGAGTTCGGTCTTTAGTTCGTCACTATTCCTTCGTATGATCATTCTATCAATACGTCCTTCCTCCATTTTCTCGAGGTGGTGAACAGTGGTTTTTACTGTTCATGACAGTTTATAAATTTATTTTTATAGATTTAGTTATCGTAAAACTAGCAAATGTCGTATCTTATTCGTTTTAACTCCGTTCTTAGTGATTCTTTCGAGCACGTCTTCGTAATTAAATTTTTTATCAAATTAATGATGTTTTCAAAATGTTCATGTCTGAGATGAACAGTAACTTTTATAAAAGTATTTATTGTCATAAACTCGCGTAATTCATAACTCCTTCGTTATTAATCATAAAATTATGATTCTTACTGTTTTGAAATTCTAAAATTATTTACTAACTGATAAAATATGTTTACCTTTTCATTAGATGTGAATAGTAATTGGTTTTTATAAAATTTCTTTTATAAACGCGTTTAATTAACGTATAACTTAAAATTAGCGTATCTCCCTCGTTATAAATCGGTTTTTCGAGTTCTATACATGCCCACGATCCTTGTGACATGTAGTATTTTATAAAATCATAAAATATATATGTTAAGTTCGAATTTCAAACAGCCCACTTTGTCCATTTTGTTAAAATGTGTTTAAAAGTTGTTTTTATAACTTTTTAGTTTCACCACTTTGTTACAAGTTCATTGCCACACCTATTATCACATGTCTTTCACACCTAGGGTCCTTAGTCCATGATTAGTCCATTTATTGTCCAAGAATCACAAGAACATCAAGTTTACATACTCATTTGTTCATGAACATTTATAAGTATACTTTTTAAGTAACTTGTTTATATATACTTTTTATATCTAAACCACACATGTACAATACTTATACATCCATTATAACATGATATTAATATTCATATATCATATGTAAAAGTTTACCAAACCATAAACAAGTGTAAAAATCCATTTTTACAAGTAAATAAGTCCTTAGATGGTGATTAACTACATAAACATCATATATGCATAAATCATGAAAGTAATGAGATTAAGAGTTTTAAGTAACCTTAATATGAAGTGTGGTGATAAACAATGTGATCTAAACTCTTGTTTAGAAACTAAACCCTAGCTTACAACCCTTGAAAACCCTAATTCCAAGCTAAACCCTAATCTTGAACCTTCTTGCTTTAACACTTGTAAATGCTTAACCAAGCCTTCTAAACACCTAAGGTTATCTTAGATATGATGTAGAAATGTGTGTAAATGTTGTAGGTAAATTTTTTATGGATTTTGTAGGTATTTTGGTGTATGTCGTGGCTAAAAGAGAGACAAAGGGAGAAATATGTTGTTTTCACTTATACAAATGAGATGTGTGTGTAATATGAATCTAGCTAAGGCATTTTATATCAAGGAGACTAGTCAAAGACATATTGAGGGTCTTATGGAAGTCTTGGTCCATATCACTATTAGGAAAAGTAAGAAAACAACTCTTGGTTCCCTAAAATGGACATTATCCCATGATTTCAAGGAATGGTGTTTTGAATTAGATATTTCTTTGTGTTTTCTCTATTGAATCCGGCCATAGGTACATATATGTGATGGTATTTTAAAAATTTTGGGTATTGGGTACAATTGTGGGTATTTGTTAAAGCGTAGAAGAGTTTTGGTGGTTCCGGGTATGCCTAAACGTATTTTATCGCGAAACATAAACGTTTTACGTAACCAAATAAAATAAAATAAACAAAGTTAATAATTATCCTCAAAATAATTACTTAACACTTTCTTGATGTAAACATTTAATTGTTTGATTCCCGTTTACATTAAACGATAATTTTTAGCTTACGCGATTTACCTTAATGATTTTAATTTAAAAGCAAACGCGTAAAATACTAAAAATAAATAATGAATTTATTGACGTCGTACAATGACTCTAAAACATAGGGTGTTATAAATTTGGATTAATATGTCATATAATTTGAGAGTATATCTTGATATATTTTTGAAAATGAAAACATATCAACATGGTATGAATCAACATTAATACTATTGTTTTGGATAGAAGAACACAAATGGTGGCTTGGCTCAGTTGGTTAACCTCGTTGGATCTTAACCATAGGTCACAAGTTCGAACCTTGCCATGCCTAACATTTTTATAAAAAAACTGAAAATCCATGTCATGTGTGTGCCATAAAAAAAAAACAAAAAAAGAAAATAATAAAAAAAAAAAAAAAAAAAAAAAATAATAAAAAAAAATAAAGGATTAAAGGAAAAAAAAAAAAAAAAAAAAAAAAAAGAAAAAAAAGGGAGGGGGAGCTGTGGGAGTGCGGGGATGCAGTAAAGAAAAGCGACGATGCAAGTTGAAGGAATGGGCGGTTCGGGCCGGTAGAGATATTGTTGGTTCAAGCGCGTAGTGCGATGAGGGGGGCGACAAGGTTGTTGAAAAAAAAAAACAAAATAAAAAAAATTCAGAGTGTGTGTTGAAGTTAGTTTTGTTTACATATGAAATAACACTATTATCTTACGGGATACATTCTACACATAAATTAGAACTTTCACATCAGGGCTCTTAACGACCACAAAAGGCTCTTACAAACTAACCCACACACATAAACCATCCATCTATGCATTGTTGAACCTTAATTTAAAAATAAAAAAAAAAAAAAAAAAAAAAATTTTTTTTTTTTTAAAAAAAAAAATAAAAAAAAAATAAAAAAAAAATAAATAAAAAAAATAAAAAAAACAGATAAAAAAATTAAAATAAAAAAAAGAAAAAAAAAAAAATTGTGGTGAATAAAATTTGTATGGATGGTTTAGGGTGTGAGTTTTGAGCTGTGGCTATGCTAGAGGGAAAAGAGAGAACTTTGTGTTGTTTACACCTTAGAAATGTGTTATGTATGTGTTTCTATCTAGCTAAGGCATTATATACCCTAAGACTTATTCAAGGAACACTTAGAGGAATTCTAGGAAGTCTTGGTTAAGTTACTATTAGAGTTAGTAAGAAAAATGAGCCTTGGTTCCTAAAACATGAGAACATCCCATGAAATCAAGGAAGGATGTTTTATAAGATATTTTATTTGTATCTTTCATCCCATATTCGGTTGTATATGTATATATGTGATGATATTTTGTAAATTTTGAGTATTGGGTATAATTGTGAGTATTTGTTGAAGCGTAGAAAAGTTTTGGTGGTTCCGGGAATGCCTAAACGTATTTTATCGCGAAACGTAAACACTTTACGTAACCAATAAAAATAAAATGAACAAAGTTAATAATATATACATAAAAAAATTAGTTAACTCTTGCTTGATGTAAACATTTAAGTGTTTGATGCCCATTTACATTGAACGATAATGTTTAGCTTACACTAAAAAACAAGATAGAAGATTTTAACTTAACGATTACGATTTAAAAGCAAACGCGTACAATACTAAAAATAAATAGTGAATATATTGACGTCGTAAATGACCCTAAAACACGGGGTGTCATAATTAGCCCCATATATATATATATATATATATATATATATATATACGCACACAACTTTATTTGGATCTGAGCATTTTTTTAAGGGTGGTTTCACCAGCCAGTTTCTTTGAGTTGATTGGGTGTTCACAACATATCAATAAGGCGTAATTAGTTTTAAAGTATGGATTTTTATTTGTAGGTGTCGGCTTATATTTTATGTTTTAAAGTATGGATTTTTATTTCTAACTGCTCCTCGACAAAATGATGCTTGTCGTCAAAGTGAAGTCCATCCAACGGAACAGCTAATGGTTCGTCGGCATAACACTTCTTCGAGTTGGATACATGAAACGTATTGTGAACCCTGCTCAGCTCTTGCGGAAGTTTAAGCTTGTAAGCAATGGATCCAACCTGTTCCAACACCTTGAATGGTCCAATGTACCTAGGGTTCAACTTCCCCCGTTTGCCAAAAAGTACGAATCCTTTCCAAGGCGAAACTTTGAGCATAACTCTATCTCCAACTTGAAATTCCATCGGCTTACGCTTTAAATCGGCGTAACTCTTTTGCCGATCACGAGCAGCCTGAATCCTCTGCTTGATCTGAATGATTCTCGGTCGTCTCTTGAACTATCTCTGGACCGGTGAGTTAAACTTCTCCAACCTTGACCCAACAAACAGGTGAACGACACTTTCAACCATAAAGCGCTTCAAACGGTGTAGCCTTAATGCTAGCGTGATAGCTATTGTTTTATGAAAACTCGACTAATGGCAAATGGTTAACCCACCCTTTCCAAATTCGATCACACAAGCACGCAGCATATCCTTGAGAGTTTGAATAGTCCTCTCGCTTTGTCCGTCAGTTTGTGGATGGTACACAGTACTCATATCCAAGTTAGTACCCAAAGCCTTTTGAAGTGACCTCTAGAAATTTGATGCAAACCTAAGGTCGCAATCACGAATGATTGAGATAGGTATCCCATGCCTCGTGACCACCTCCTTTAAGTACATTCTTGCCAGTTTCTCCATGGGATCAGTTTCCCTCATGGGTACGAAGATTGCAGACTTAGTGAGTCGGCCAACAATCACCCAAATAGTGTCGTAGCCTTGTGACGACTTAGGAAGCTTCGTGACAAAATCCATAGTGATATTGTCCCACTTCCATTAAGGTATATCGGGTTGTACCAATAATCCTGATGGCCTTTGGTGTTCGGCCTTCGAGATATTTACTTGGATAGCAAATTTCGCATTCTAGAGATTTAGCGTACACTCCCTCTTTTCGAAGGCAATTCCAGTAATTGCTAAGATCGATCTTCGTGTTCTCCTCTTGTTCTTGGCGTAGATAAGGTTATCAGAGTAATAAAGAAATTACAAATTTATATCCAAAATTGCGCGGTTCTTAAGGATCCAAATAATACCTGCTGGTGGTTCGTCATAAGCCAAATGGCTAATAGGAAGCATACAGACCAATATCGCACTTGTTCTAAATGCCTCTTTTTCAGGAACTTCCTCTTGCTCGTACCCGAAGCTGGTGATTACTGATCCGCATAAAGTCTATCTCTAGAATAAACATTAGATCCATGTGTGGTCAATAAATCGCTTCGACTACCTTGGGGGGGATAACGATTCTTCTCAGTTAAACTTGTTCAGCTCTCGGTAGTCGTTGGCACATCAAACGATCCATCCTGTCTTCCTTGACATACATAAGAGCGGAGCTCCTCATTAGTGTGACGAACTGGGTCTTATGAAGCCCTTGTCAGATAAGTTCTTTCAGGTTGCTAGATACTCTTTCATTTCGATATCGGCTCTAAGCGATAAGGTGCCCGTGCTAACGGGTCGCACAAGCACCAGTATAAATCGATTTAAATTCCACTATACGGTCAAGTTGTGGACCAGACCCGGATCCAATCATCAGGAAATAACTTCAGGAAAATTTCGAACGATCGCGTACATCTCATGTGCTTCTTAGAATGTCTTAAATCTCCTTTGTAGTTAACATGTGCCAATAAAGATCAGGACAATCTTTTAGCATGGTATTCTTGTTTTAGTACTCGATGTATGATGTTCAAACGAGTCTCGTTACCCTGGTTACTTCTGTCATCGCGGACGATTAGAGTTTCATTTCCCCAGGGGATGCGAACAATCTTCTCGGCACAATGATCGCTTGGTACTTCGCAACCAAGCTCTTCCAATCCTATAGCATCAAAACTACCAAGTTCTATGGGTATTAAGTCTATGTTGAATGGGTGGTTCAGGAAGTTTAATGTATAACCCCTAAGGATAATGTTTAACCTAATTATTCTCCCGTCGGCTAGTTCAACGTCGTAATCGTAATCTAATGCACGGGGGGGGTTTTAGGTGTGATATCATGTGAAGCTAATGCAGTAGACACACAGGCTCCGCATTGGGCAACACAGTATCAATACAGATCAGAAGCAAGCGGTTGTTAGACGGAACGTACCCGTCAACGACGTTGAAAGTCGGGTTTGTCCCCTGCCGGCCTACCGCAATTACACTTTCGTTGGCAGATTGCCATTTTCCAGATTTGGTTATCGTGCGTCTCGGGTAGTTTTCAACTTTAGACATCCCTTTTAGAGTGTACCTTGGGCTCACATACATAATTGAAAGCTGGGTGTCTGTACCTGCCCTAGTCGTCCCTTTGGTTGTTAGCAGTGTTGGCATTGGCGGTACTCCTACAGTCACGAGCCAGATGGCTAACTCGGTTCACTTGTGGCATTTGGGAGCACATGGTCCTTCATGGTGATAGTTGCAATCTTGCGCATAGGGGTTCTAGATCACCATCGTTTGACTTCCCATTCTACACACGATCCTCAGTGTTGGTTGGCCAGTCCCGTTCTGCCTCTTATTTTGTTGTTATTGTGGTTGTTGGTGGTTATCATCTTGCTTTCTCTTGTTCTATGTCTGACGTTCAGTAAAAGTGCGGATTTTCTTATCACCATCAGCGTTATGTTGCTATTTCATTGCCTTTGCACTTGTCTTAGCATTTGATGCTACTACACTTCTGTGCGTGATCATGTCGGGCAAACCACGACATTATACTCTCATCTTGTCAGACTCTCTTTAGGAAACATTTAACAATACAGCAAATGCCGCCTCCTAAAAACGTTAGTTGTACACCTATCTCGTCAGTACCTTTCATTTACAAATTCCACAACTCAGCTCCAGTTTCATTAATCTCCGACATGAGCGCCCAGCGTACTTGTCCAGTCCATCTTCTTTTTAGGTTTGTCAAACGCTTCATCCTGCATTCCGCAACATCATGGACCAACAATCACCTAAACATGAGTGGTTCCACTATGTTCAGCGCACCTGCGAGAAGTACTACAAGTGACAACTTGATTTGGCTTCTCATCGATAGGCAGTTACTTATACTGAACACAGTTTTCATTTTCTCAAACCATTAAATCAATTCGACAACTCCTTATGTGCCCTTAAAATTCAGAGGTTGGCGCTTCATGAAGTCTGGGTAAGTGCACTCTCTAGCAACTCATTCAGTCCTTCTGACACCTGTTCCCGAAACATGGTTGTCATCGTCATTCGTGCTTCTGTTAGCATCAGTGCTGCACAAACAGCGGCAGTAACGCTTGGTCAATCCTCTCTCCCCTAAAGCGGGCAATTAGCTAACAGTTTGGTGGTGTTGATTGTTTCTGGGGATGTGTTTGAACTGTGGCCGTTTTGGTGCATTTCTCTTCAATCACCAAGAACAATTTCATACCCGTTAGATTTCAAAAATTCATATCATGACTTTCGTCCATATACACAATAAGTTACGAGATATCACAACACACTAGTGAAATATATATTTGAATTGAGTTAATACAATTGGTGGAACATAAAATCGATATTCCATTGTAATAATATTTCGATTACAAACATGATCAATATCCACCATTCCCATATAAATTGGACAACATACTAGGATTGGCTTCAGATACAAAATGCTTAACACGATTAGGTTACTGATAAAACCTCCCCCCCCCCCACCCACAACTCCCCAACCCCCCCCCCCCTCCCCCCCCAAGCTATACAACCTAAAGCCATACTAGCCGGGAGTTACCCGTAATACTTAGTAGGCTGTACAAAATAACTAGCCATAACATGATCTATGAACTACTATCTGCCTCCTCTGGTGCATCGGGCTGTGTCGGACCTTTAGTGGGTCCCTGCTGTCTCTAAAACTCTGTCATCTGGGTCTGTAGTCCCTTCAACTGCTTTAGTGCCTTAATGAACTGTGCCTGTCTTATGCGGTCCGCTGCCAACAATTCTGTAATCCCCGCCTATCTAAGAATTATTTGACAAAGCAATAAACAGGGTAAATACCTTTGTTGACTACAGAATTGAGCTGGTAGAAGAGAGTTCCAAGAAGGCAGAAGCAGAGATAGCACATGAGAGCAGGAAAAGAGCTGGAATACAAAAGCTCTAAAAAGCAAAAGTTAGAAGAAGACAAAGAGTCTGAAGAGCTTAAGAAATGTTTAGAAATAGTTATAGATGATGGAGATGATGTAACTATTGATGCTACACCTTTATTTACTAAATCTCCAAGCATTGTTGTAGATCCCAATTCAGTATAGATCTTTCTAGCCTATTAAGGGTTGTAGCCAATATGGATAGTTCTACACAAACTACAAGAGAAACAATGACTATGAACACTATAAGTTATGCGGCAACTAACTTATAATGCTAAGAAGAATAATGAATATTAATAACTAAACTTTTTTATTGATCTACTAAAATGATTACAAATTACTAACTATGCGATTGCTTTTTGGTAAGAGATGTGCATGTTCTCTAATGCCGTAGGGTTCCTTTTATACACCAAGGATAAACCCTAATAGACTTACAAAACGTGTAGAAGATAATGCATATCATTTCCTATAATAGCTCATGCATATCTCTTAAACAGTACTAACTATTTTGTACTAGCGGTACAAACTAATACTAACGGTACAAACTATAACTGTCGGTACTTTCTATCACAACTAGCTGTACTAAGTCAGGAAAGCATAATTCCCAACAATCCTCCCCTAAACATGTTTGTTGAACTTGTTAAACTTCATGTTTCTCTGATGTAGATATCTTGAATTTCATGAAGGATGTATTCAAACACTCTGTCAAATCTTTGACTTAATCTGAGATAAACTTAAGTACCTTTGATCCTTTTTGTATCATTCTTGGATCTTCACTTTTGATAATATTAAACTCTTGTACCATTATCTTGATCACTTAGCAGCTTACAATCTTTGTCTTCTCAGGTATATATCTTGTCTGTAACACAGCTACATCTTTTCTGCAACAATCCAACTAAGTTGGCTTTGTAGTTTTTGGCAAACTACCAGCCATTAATGGATTTGATGTTCCTTTACCAGTAGCCGTTTGCTATGGGATAGCCAATTCTTCATTGTAAACAACAAGGTGAATTGAGAACCTTATAGTTTTGAGTAAACTATCAACTATCAACGGATTTGATTTGTCTTTACCAAAAACCGTTTGCTTTTGGACTAGTCAATGCTTTATTACCATAACATGGTGCATTAATAACCATATAGTTTTTAGCAAACTATCAGATATCAACAGATTTAATTTGTCTTTACCAAGAACTGTTTGATCCTGGACTAGCCAACTCTTTATTGTGAAGCAAGGTAAGTTGAGAACCATACAATTTTTGGTAAATTGTCAACCATAAATGGATTTGAGAAGTCTTTATCACAAGCCATTTGCTTATGGACTAGTCGGTTCTTATGTATGTTAAACATGGTGAACTGATGACCATTTGTTGTGTGGTTTTGAAACCAACACTCAAAGATCCTCCTCATCTCCATCAAAGTTTTTATTTTCCAACTCTGTAATTAACTTCTTGACAAATCTAATCAACTCCAATGCCATAGTACTGTCTTCTTCAAATTCCAACTTCAATTCTAGCATTTACAATAGTACTTTCTTTCTCAAAGGATACTTTTTCTCAACGAGCATATAAATGACTAATCCTGCCTCAGTCATTAAAGTATGTACCTCTGAAGAACCATGTAGCTTCCAACTTACTACATTCTAATCCTGCCGTGAGTTCCAAAACTCATCTTCATCACTTAGATTGAACATTATCGTTAAATCTCCCCAAAGTACTATGTCAAAATCTTCAGGTATCTCATCTTGGTATCTGTCCATCACAAGTTGATATACAACACACAAATCATCTCTATCAAATATGGAAAGCACGCTTATCAGAGTACTAAAATATCTCCTTTGTCCATTGCTTCTAATCACCACTTTTAGATTAATTTCTTCTAAGTCTTTAGTTTCATCATACTGTGGTTTAACTCCAAGAAACTCAGATTTCCATTCTGTGATAGGATACTTCTTGTCAAGTATTTCATAATCCACCTCTTTGTCCTCATATGGAGCTATTATTAAGCATAATCTTAGCTCATCATTCTCTTTCTCACTATTAGTTTCATCATCCTCAGAAGTGTCTTGTCTGAATCTTCTTTTCCTTGACTTCATCTTTTTCCTTGTGCCAAGTTTTCTCTTTTTGGTACCTTCTTCTTCTTTACTTTCCTCCTTAATACTGTCAGCCTTCTTTATACCAGTAGCTTTCTTGTTCAAATCTTTTATTAGCCTCTCATCCTCAACAGAACCAATAGCAACGAAGTTTTCATCAAACCTTTTTACCTTTTCATACAAAACTTGTATTTCTTCAAAAAATTTGGTCTTCAAATCAGAATGCTTCTTTCCTCCAACATGCTTCAAATATGTCATCATTTGGTTTCTCAGCTGAGTTCTTGAAGGAAGTTTGTTTCTGATAACCTCAGATCTTTGTTGAGCAAGAAATCTCCTTTGTGCAGCAATGGTATCATAAAGCAACTTGGCTCTCTCTTTGATGGTGAAATTTTCTCTCTCTTCTTCTTGAACCTTCTCAGCAAGAATCTTGTCTGCATTGAGTCTTGCCTGAATAAAATCATACTCATTGGTGAATGCAGCCTTAGTAGCTTCTTCCTCAGCCAACCTTTCCTTCTCCTCTTCTGCTTCCCATTCCTCTTGAACCTTTCTGGCCATCTCTTCATCATTAGCAAGCATTTTAAACTTCTTTTCAGCTTTAGTGATATCTTCTGATTCAGTATCAGATTCATCTTCTTCTTTAATCATTCCTTTGCCTTTAGCTTTTGGATCGATCTTAGGAAGAGGCTTCAATGTTAACACTGATCTTGTTGATGTAGGCCTTGGTCTCTCAATATCCTCAACATTCTTAAGCTCTACTCTTTTTTCTTTTTCCTTCTGTTTCACCTTGTTCTGATTCATTATGACAAGAACTTGTGCAATAGTCTCATCATCACTAAAAACTGTTAAAGTAGGTATTGAAGTCGTTGTTGGAGCTGTTGGAGTAGCACTTTCCCTTGAATCTTGATCTTTATTCTCAACAGTACCTTCAACCTGTCTATCGGTATCTTTATCTTGCTTGTTGGTACCTTCATCTGGCTTGATAGTACTTTGTTTTAGATTAGTACTTTATATGCTTCCTCCCTTTTTAGCACTTCCCTT
This sequence comes from Tanacetum coccineum, assembly GCA_026074375.1. Lineage (NCBI taxonomy): Eukaryota > Viridiplantae > Streptophyta > Magnoliopsida > Asterales > Asteraceae > Tanacetum > Tanacetum coccineum. The sequence goes on from BQNB010136652.1 coordinate 16,518, forward strand.
GTCTTCTACAACCAATGTATCACCTGACAAGTGAAGTTCCTTAGTTTTGGAACTTGTTTTGGGTTCCTCAACCTTGGAATCAGTCTTCCCTTCATTTTGAGCAAGAGTGTAGTCCATGGCTTCATTTAATGTAGCTTATAAATCAGTATCCAGACCATCTCAGTCAGTGTGTGTTTGCACAGATGGTGCACCTTTGGAATATTTGACAGATTTCCTCCCCTGTTTAGATACACTCCTTCTCTTATTTGATTTCTCCATATCCTTCTTCTTTTGCTGTTTCTTCAACCTAGCAGCCCTAAACCAAGATTTGTAGTGGTTGATAACAGGTCTACATAAAGAAACACAAAGATCATATACACTTTGGAGTGTCAGGCCATCCTCATACCCTGATAGGGATCTATCACTGGATGACTGACCTCCATGATTCCCACCAGAACCCTCTGGATTAGAATTAGGAATAAGGATAAAAGAAGAGGTCTAGGAGATGGGTCAGGCTGTGACTCAGGTTGGTCTTTACTTGGGTGAGTAGGAGAGGGTATTAGTTGGGATTCAGATGGTCTTTCTGAAACTTCACCCTCATTCTCTATTGGTTGAACCAACATAGTGTCAAATAAAGGTGTGACATTCCTTGAAAAGTTTTTACCCCTTTTAACCATAAATGTCAAAACCTTTTTAGTTAAGGCTGGGACTGGAAAGTGATCCATAGGGACAGGCACATTCCTTAACTAGTTTCTCAAAAAGATTTGTAAAAATCTTGGATACATGACAAACTTCTTAGATGCATCCAAGTGTCTCATCATACCATCAAAAATTAATTTTGAAAAATTATATTTTTTATTAGTTGCCAAACAAATCACTACTGTGGCAATATTAGTAGGAATTTGATCCCAAAATGTGCTTTTAGAACTGATGCAGTGATTCATGGTATGAAAAAGAAATTTCATTGAGGTGAAAATAGGGCTTTGTTAAAAGTTAAAGTATTTAGGTACCCCTCATACCTCATTAACTGAATAGTGTCAAATATAGCCTAATTGTTCAAAGTATCTATCCCATCAGCATCATCAAAAAGAAGATCACTTCTTATTGATGCCTCTGAGATAGTTACAGGCTCTCCAACAACAACGAAATCTATATAACTAATGTTGTTGACTGTTCTAGACTTAGAAGATATCCAGAACTGTTCAACAAACGAAGTTGAGACTATAGGACTTACAGTGAGTGCAAAGTGGATTGAACTGTGTATGAGGAAGTCCATAATTTGATGAAACTCAGTGTTCCTATCATTCTTTTCCAAGTAGGCAAGCATATTGTGCTTTGAGCAGAAATCCAAACCAGCCATTGTTGAATTGGTTTTGTTGATCGACAGTGATGAAAAATTAAGGTTTGTTAATTAAAGTCGATTAAGAGAGTTTAGGTGAATAAATTGTGTAATTAATATGGGTATTTATAGA